>JBBHKE010002191.1:0-111294 GCA_037447655.1 Zygnema cylindricum | reverse complement strand
CCCCCTCTCTCCCTCCAACCCCCCCCCCCACCCCCCCTCTCTCCCTCCCTCCCTCCCCTCTCTCTCCCTCCCTCTCTCTCCCTCCCTCTATCTTTTTTTGGGGCCATTGTGACACCTATGACCATTTTGTATTAAATCATTTTTATTTTTTTCCACAGGTTGAGTTTCGGGCAGCCGTGGGTCTCGAAGGAAAAAAATATTTGAAGGAAGATAAATTTCTTTATACAAATTTCCCAAAATACCGAGTCAATTACGACGCCGATATTTTGCCCTCCGATAAGTGAATTGAAAACTTTTACGCTTTATTTTCTTTAAGTTTGCAAAATATTTTTTGTAAAGTTTTGAAATGAGAAAAAGCCTACTAAGTTCAACATCTTACCCCTAATTTATGAAAAATTATGAGATTTTTTGAGTGTGTCCGTTTACTACAAAAGAAATTATATCGCAAGAAGAGTCCAAAATATGAAGTATTTCCATAGATATTTTCATAAACTCTTCCTTAAATATTTTCATAAATAGTTTCATAAGTAGCTTTAAAATGTCTTTAGAGTGTCGTTTATGTGTGTTAATGTGGATTTTCGGTATATGAGAAAGTTTCTATATGGTGATAAATTACATTTTTTCTGCTAGGAGTATATAATGGCTAAAATTAGTTAAGGAGACAAAATGGTTTATTATTTTATAGAGGTTTAATTATTGGGTAAAACTATTTAGTGATTTCAATTTTTCGTCACAAAGTTGACAAAAAAAGGTTCGAAAACGGGCTTGAAATGGTTTTTTGAAAAGTATGTAGGAAAAGTTATAAACAAAACACAAAGACATGGTAGTAAATATATCAAAAAATACTGCATCTTATCGACTTGTGACATATGGTAATGTTTTGAGTCATGAAAGTTTTATAAGTTTGACTTTTTAAAATGACAAAGTTGTGGGAATAAAGCGAATACGTGTCTTTTACCGTAATACCATTGTTAGTGTAAGTCTTTTCTTTTGCCTTTAGACATTTTTTTCTCCATTCACAGTTATTAGCTTATTGATCCGAAGAGTAGCAAAGGACAAAAAAGAGGTGTTAGTGGGGGAGGAGGGAAGAGAGAAGAGAAGAGGGGAAGGGGACGGGGAAAAGGTAGAAGGAGAGTGAAAATGGAGTGTGTGGTGGGAAGACAGTGTTTTTACCTTCCAATTGATGGTATCTGAATAAAAATTGGACATGTGTGCACGAGAAAAAAATGATCTAAGACTTCAAAAAAAATATTAAATGCTAAAAACAATACACACTATCGTTTCTTAACATCTAGAATCGAACTTTTTTGCTTTTTCCTTTTTTTTTTTTTGCTGTTTTTTTCTTTTTCAACAACTGAATCAGTTTGTATCCGGTTATATCTGTTTCTCTAACTTGAGGAATATTTTAGTGTGGAAATATTCACTTCTTACCATAATAATTTTACTGTTTTCATTAGAATATCTTCATTGGGAGAAAAGCAGGAAAAGTCAAATTCCGCTTTTGTTCTAGTATTAATGAACATGATTGTATATTTTAGGTTAAGGTATAACAACGATGGTATATAAAAAGAGAAAGAAATAGCTAAAACAAAGTGGATTTTTGCGTGCCTTTTTTTTTCTAAAGTATCATTTCAGAAGTTCAAATTTTCTTTATATTGTATATGCCATGTGCAAAAATAGAGAAAGGGAACAAAAGAAAACCACAGATTTTTCATCTTTTTGAGGCATAGCACGAGTAATTAAAAAACCAAAGCATTGACTTGGACAACGCGTGTTCAAATTAAGATAGCAAAAAACAAAAATGACGGAGAGCAACCAAAATGAAAACAGAATGAAGTCAAAATTCAGTAATAAAAAAAAAACGTCATCTAAGACCAGTAAAGGAAAAAAAAAAAACTCGTGAAAAGACGAAAGATCTTGTGTGTTGTGACTAGCGCTCACTAAGTGTTCTTTGGGAAAACTTTCTCTAACAATACAAACTGAGAGGCTATTAGAGTCCTTCACACTAGTTATAATTTACCGGTTTTCTTTTACCTGTTGAACACAACGAACCAGAAACATTATTATATTTGCTAGAACGTCCTCATATTTTGGATTTCTTGACGCTAGTAGAGATTAGCACCTAATCCTGTCCAATGATTTACTCGATATTAGTAGGAGAGATAGAGGAAAGGAGGCACAATGTGGAAAAGCAAATGAAGAAACAAACCATAAATTTAAAAAGAAACCTACACCGTTGATTGCTGTTGGAGTTAATCCAACTGACTCCAGTTAGTGAACCAAGCACATGAAATAGCGTTGTTAGAATTACTTAGATAAGTAAAAAGGGGCAAGATAAATTAAAAAGCACGATGGTAAACCATCCGAGTCCGGGGGTACAAAAGGGGTGGCATGGCCAACACATAAAAACTACCAGGGCAATAAAACTAAAGAGAGCAACGGAAACAACAACAAGGCAAATAAAAGCACCCAAACCCAAAATGAAAAGCCCGTAAAATCAGAAGAACTTAAATCTATGAGCTCCTGTTAGTTGTTATGAGATGCCCATCGCTATTACTGTTGACAATTTCTTCTAGCACTGAAACAATGTCAACTTCATACAAGCTGGTATATGATTATTTATTTTCAAACCAACATAAATCACTACGCACACACACATCTACGAGTGCTTATTCTCACCCACATTCTCGCATTTGTCTTCTTTAGACCGTAAACGGATCTTTTAGCATAGTCATATCGCATTTGAAACAAAGCTTCTTATCTCCGAACCGTGACATCCGCGAGCGTGTCATGTCAACCACTCCTCTGTAAAACCACACCTTCCCAACGACTCCAGCGACCACAATTGTACTGCAACCCCTAGTGTGACTGATGCACAACCCCTAATGCCACGTGCCAAAGCAGTCTAAAATGGCATCATTCCTCTAAAGGCTCATAAATCGTTTACAAAACCGGCTAAAAGAAATCCAAGGAAAGTGCTCCAGAAAAAGAAACAGTTCACAACTCCCGAGTCAACGCTAACTCAAAAAAAGAAAGGAAACTCGACAGAGTCAATCGCCACAAAGTCAAATTATCAATCTCTCTACAAAAGCAAGAAGTCAAATTATCAATCTCTGTACAAAGGCAGGCAGCCTTCCTTGCAGTTTTCATTCTAGCCTCTGAGTCGTCTAAAATATCAAAAGTACTGTAGTGTTCACAAAATGCCATAAAGTGGAAATTGTGACATTTCCGGTTGTTAACAAAACTTAGCAGCCAGGTCACCTCAAATGCAAACCCACATTTCTGTGAAGACTTTTGCACACAATCACCTCGGTTAAAAAAAATAAAATAAAAAAACTAATCTTTCCCAACATTGCTTCTCAGACAATTTTTAAAAACATCATGTAATTGAAAGGGTTAAAAACCTCGGCTGCAAAAGAAAAGAAGGATAGAGGGAGTAAAATAGAGAGGGGCCGGAGTGAGGGAGG
The DNA here is from genome assembly GCA_037447655.1 of Zygnema cylindricum. Classification (NCBI taxonomy): domain Eukaryota; kingdom Viridiplantae; phylum Streptophyta; class Zygnematophyceae; order Zygnematales; family Zygnemataceae; genus Zygnema; species Zygnema cylindricum. The sequence continues at coordinate 107,827 of JBBHKE010002191.1, read as the reverse complement.
GAGGGGAGGGAGAGAGAGAGAGAGAGAGAGAGAGAGAGAGAGAGAGAGAGAGGAGAGGAGAGAGAAGAGAGAGAGAGAGAGAGAGAGAGAGAGAGATGAAGAGAGAGAGAGAGAGAGAGAGAGGGAGAGGGGAGAGGGAGAGAGAGAGAGAGGAAGGAGAGAGAGAGAGAGAGATAAACTTGCAAGCATCATTTTAAATACTAAAACATAAAGATTCTATACAATTGCTTTTCCCCGGCAATACAAAAGGAAATCCGGAAAAAAAAAAAAAAAAATATATATATATATATATATATATATATATATATATATATATATATATATATATATATATATATATATATATATATATATATATATATATATATATATATATATATATATATATATATATATATATATATATATATATTGACAGTTCAACAATTCCAACAAAAAGAAAGCAAAAGAACAGGAAATTGATTTACAGAAGGTAAAAAAAAAAAAGGAATTGACTGTGAAGTACATTAGGAGTAATATAGGCCAAAACAGCAACAGGAGAGTGAACGAGAGAGGAAGATAGAGAGAGAGTGAGACGGGGAGAGAGAGAGAGAGAGAGAAAGAGAGGGGAGGGGGGGGGAGAGGGGGGGCAAAGAGAGGAAGAGGGGGGAGATAAGAGGGAGAGGGAGAGAGAGAGGGGGGGGTTGAGAGGGAGAGAGACCAAAACAGCAACAGGAGAGTGAACGAGAGAGGAAGATAGAGAGAGAGTGAGACGGGGAGAGAGAGAGAGAGAGAGAAAGAGAGGGAGGGGGGGGGAGAGGGGGGCAAAGAGAGGAAGAGGGGGAGATAAGAGGGAGAGGGAGAGAGAGAGGGGGGAGAGAGAGAGGGAGAGAAAAAGAGAGACCTGGTCACGTCCGAGGAGGAACGGGGCAGCCACAGGGAGGGGAAAAATTGAGACTGGGCGGCAGATGATAGAAAATAAGAGGTCAGCCAAGAGTGGAGGAGAGTGGGCAGCGGAGGGAAGAGAAGGGAAGGAGAGCAAAGAGAGGTTTAGGAAGGGGCCGCCTGAACCATTCACTAGCAATAGAAAAGTAATAGTTTCACCTTTTGATCGTGTCCCTCTCCCTCTCCCTAGAGTTTTGAAAATAGTGTAACCTGACAACCCCTTTTCTCCAACTCTTGACTAATTCTGGATAATTGCGCAACCCTGTTATGATTTGTCACAATCACCAAACTATTTAACCACACACACCGATTTTCCACGTGAATTACGCCAGATTCCCCGATAGTACAACCTCCAATGTATAATGTTTGAAGCTGTGTACAGAACGAGAGATATTCAAATCCTCGGTCTGTTATACCAGTATCACAAATAATCAAATCTCGCAGAGAAGGAGAGTTTTCCTTCAAGAGAAGGAGAGCTTCATCTGTGAAATCCTCTATGACCCTGCGACAATATGCACAAAAATGTAAGTATAAGATAAATCTAAGATAAATATCAGATAAAAATAAATAAACATGAAAAAACAGCAAGTGTCTAACCAAGAACGATAGAATAAAAACATTTGTAATGCGAAAATAAGGGAACATGCTAACATTACCAAACCTTTCACATTATATTAATGACGAGCTTTCACAACACCTCACATTGAAGTTTGAGGTACAAAGAATTTATGTGTTTCAAATCAACATAAAATACAAGACAAAGAATTTACATATGTCATGGCACTCACTCCTGGATCTCCAAATTCCGTAAGCCCTTCACTCCACTTAAAATTCGTCGAAGAATCTTGGTTCCCATAGGTGCAGAAAGATCTTTCAAATTAGGACATCCAGCTAGCGATTCCAAAGCTCTACATAACATCGGATTTGATTCCCTTACCAAATTAAACTTGAGATGAACTTTTCGAAGATGTGTACAAATTGAAATCAACTCGTACAAACCTCGATAGGAGGTTTCTTCAAGCGAACTTTCCGCCCTCAATTCTAACTCTTGTACGAACAGCACTCTCATCGAGAATTTTTGGTAGAATCCGAAATGGTATCCAAAATTTACAAAAACGTTCCTTGAAAAAAAATCTAGAACTGCATTTACATTGTCAACATTTCGGTCCCTACCATCCCTACTTCCCTCAACAGACAAGATCTTCTCCACCATGGCTTTGTGTGCTTGAGGTTGTGGACTAGACAATTGGAGAGAAATAATTCCATGGTTCTCGGAAATAATTTGACCAAAAAGGCATTCGTTCGATGCTGACGTGATAGATAGTGACTGGAGGGTAGTGCAATTAGAAAGTGTCATGATAGTAAGAGTATTTTCGAATTTCTCAGTGTCGAGTTCCACAATTTCCAGAGGAGAACCTGCTCTAATAATTGCTTTTACAAGATGATGCACAAAATCACCCAAATCATGCTCAAAACCCATAATATTGACTCGTAGCTCACGAAGACTATTCAGCTTTAAGTCCGGAAAGCTCGGATCTCGAATTGAATCTAGAATTGAATGACCGATGTCGGATTCATGAATTACCAAAGATGTTAGAGTTGAACATTTTATGATAACTGACATTGGATCAGTGTCACCTGTAAAAAGCAGTGAATTACTGGAAAAATATAGTCGTCGTAGTCCAAAAGAAGAACTCAAAAGGAGATCGTTTACACCATTATTAGTAAGTGAACCCTGGGTATGTATTAAAGTTAAATCTTGTAAGAGCTTGCAACCTTCTCCTATCTGCGCTGCAATTTGGTCGTCGAGAAAACAACCACGAAGATTTAATACTCTGAGCTGCGACAAAGTTTTTAAACAAGCCGATATTGGCCTATTTATTTGAGAATCTGGTTTACGAGAGAGTTGAATTTTCAAAACTTGCAAATTAGATAGTTTAGATGTGAGAGTTGTAAAAACAGACTCGTTGAGTTCAAACTGAAGAGGACGGAGATCAAGTTCTGTTAGACAGGGAAAGGGAAAGTCTTCAGATACTTCCATGAGATTATGGATATGGCGACAGGTAATTCGCTGAACGGAACCAAAAACTGCCTCGCGGTGACATTTGGAAGCGAGTGAAAGGCTGAGGAGGTCGAAGTGGTCGTCGAGGAAAGAAATGATGCGAGAGAGGAGATAGAAATCGTGGACTACTTGGTCCATGGATTCCATGGCTAAATGAGAGAAGAAAGGAAAAGGACAGAACAGAAATAAAATCAAAAAATAAAGGAAAGGAGAGAGGAAATACGAGGGACAAAGTGATGGAGAAGAAGAAAGAGGCGGAAGCAGCAGCGCAAGCGAAACGCGGTGCGAGGAAGAAAGGAGAAGCTAGTGACTTTTCCGCGCAGGCTTCCTCCCTGCTAACCCTAATCGTGACGTTCTGTTATGGCGGGAGCTGCTGTCGCCTTTTTTAAATTCCCTGCTTCCCTGCTTCCTTCCTTCCTTTCTGCTTTCGCGCCTTTGTTTCCCCTTGTACGGATTTGAACTAATTTAGTGTGCCAAAAAGTACCAATGACGTACAATTTTTGGTGTTCGTACAAAAATGTATGGTACAAGACAAAAGTCACAAAATGCCAAATGCCCAAATGCCTCATGTTTTAACGGTTATACAGGTTTATTATACGTTTATTTTTATTTTTTATTTTTTCGATTATACCCGCCAGCTGCTTCCAGAGGACCGTACAGCTTCTGTACTTGCGGACAGTCGAAGTGGCCACGTGCGTACGGACAAGTCCGCATACGACAAACGGACAAGCAGCTGGAACGCACTCAGATGGCAAACCTCCACTGGCCACCGCCGCACGTGCGACCGGTGCGGATGAGAAAGGGGGGGGAGGGGGGGAGGGGGAGAGGGGGGGAGGGGGGGGAGGGGGGGGAGAGGAGGGGAGGGGGGGGAGGGGAGAGGGGGGGGGGGGGAGGGGGAGAGGGGGAGAGGGGGGGGAGGGGGGGAGGGGGAAAGAGGGGGAGGGGGGGAGGGGGGGAGGGGAGAAAAGAGAGAGAAAGGAGAGAGGCAGGAGAGAGGGAAGAGAGGGAGGAAGGGGAGAAGGGGATAGGGCAGGATGACTGGAGCTTTCGAGGAGTTGTTGCGCAGATTTCAACTGGGTGGTGGGGATGGAGGGAGAGAGAGAGAAAGTTGGGGGGAAGGAGAGAGCAAGAAGAGGAATGTGATCCTGCCTTTTGTTTTTTTTGCGAATAAGAAGGGAGCAAGAAAATTTTTTTTTTACTCAAACAAACTCTAAACTTTGAATCAATTGCCTTTTTTTTTTTATAAGCAAAACCTCTTTCTTTTTTTTTCAAGCTTGTTCCTATTTTTGTTTTAGTACCTACTATTTTTCATTTTTATTTTTTTTTAGAGCGATGAGGAGCAGAAAAAATTATATAATTACCTCCATTTATTTGTTTTTAACTCTTTTTTTTTTAAATGATGGGGGGCAGAAAATATTCTCTAATCACCTCATTAGTTATTTCTTGACTCTAGTAGAGATTCGCACCTAATACTGTCCAATGATTTAGTCAATATTATACCAACTGGAAAGGAGATGCAATGTGGAAAAGCAAATGAAGAAACAAATCCTAAATGTAAAATGAAAACTACACCATTACTGTTGGAGTTAATCCTACTGATTCCAATTAGTGACCAAAACACGTGAAATAGTGTTAATAGCATTGTTTAGATAAGTGGATCCACAAAGAGCCATATTACAAAAGAAAATTTAGAGTAGTTAATTGTGGTAAAAGTATTACCACACAAATTTCACTTTCTCTAATAACGATGGGCAATGTACAGACGAGGCAAAAGGGGAATGGTACAAATCAGAAGAACTTTAAAATTCAGCAAATTGAGAAGATATGACATCTTCAGGGTGAAAATAGAAAGAGGACGTTAGCGGATTGAGAGAAGAAAGCATAAAGCAGAAAGACAGAGTTGAGGCTATATGAGATAAGTTAGAATCTACAGGAAACTTTCTTAAAATTCAACGACACCTTGGATGACATCTCATCCAGCTGTGGAGTCCACAATTGGGAAAAAAACTTTAATTAGGGTTCTGCTGAACCAAACCCTGAATATAGGACTTAATATTTGGCAATTTGTGTGATAATGCCACGATTACCAGTGTGACTATGCTTTTTGCCCTTCTATTACTTTCTCTGTACACCAAGATGGACAATTTTGAAAAAAAAACGATTTGATCATGTCACATCCATTTAGTCTGGATAAGCTCTCTTTTTTATAAGAAAACATGCATAATCAACAATTGGATGAGACATATTAGCCTCGTTAAAAAATAACATAAAAACAAAGAAGGTTGTTAGTTCTTCCAACCATTCTTTGTAAGAGGCCATTTCATAATCGTCAGAGAAATTATTCTGCTACACCAATTGATGTCCTATCCTCAATTGTTTAATATCTTGACAACCTATACAATATCCCTTAGCAATTAACCTCATATACATCCATATAAAAACTTAAAACCATATAAAAGCCTCACCATTCACTCATGGGAGAGCACAAACAGGACAAAAGCTTAGATTCCAACTTAAGAACCTGTCTTCCTTTGCCAAACTGATCTTAAAAAAAAGCTTGAGTAGAAAGCAGCCTCAGATCGAGGGTTTTCCCATCATTTATTTCTTGGGTGCGTCCTAGCAGGCTCCGAACCTGATAGAGTCTTTGATAGAGTCTTTGATATTTTCCATATTTACAAAACTCGATATTAAACTCCGACTCCTACAACAATACATCCGAAACACCTTGAGCATTCTTTGCTGCATACCGCTACATTACACAATCTTGTCATCCATTAGTATCTTTACTTGTTTCAAAACCTTCAACCGTAAATCAATTGTTTTGTGAGGTTCCATCTGGTCTCCCATTCTCTCCTCCTCGTTCTCTCACAGAAGAAGGTGAAGAGGGAGGCTGAGATTTATTACCATCCTTTAAGACAGAAGCTACTGCTTTGAGTACATCCTCCAGAGTACGAGCCGCTGCATATAAAGAAAAAGGGGACATAAAAACAGTCCAACTCTTATACAGTGATCGTAACTAGCGTGGATAAGGTTGGTCTTCTCTATCCCCAGATTTTTCCTTCCTGGCTATCTAATTGTTCCTACATCTCAGAAAATACCAGGCTTGCATTCTCAAGAGCAACAATTACCATGCCCAACGACGCCTCTTAAAGAAATTGAAAGATTTAAGGGTCAGAGAAGCACAAAAGTTTGAATGCTAGTACTCACCTGCCACAGCCCCTTTTTGAAGCAGACGACCAACCCACTCCAGCTCTGCTCGGTTTGCATGCATCATGCGAGCCTGACAACCCACAATTTTATAATATTTGAATAAAAATATGTAAGACTGAGACTTTGCCATTTAAAAGAATACAGAAAGATCAACAATTTTTGACCCTCACCAATTCCCGTCGTGACACCTCCAATACTTTGTCCACAGTATCTTGGTGCCGAGAAAGAGCAGGACGTACAAACTTTTTGTATAAGCTTCTGGCACCCTGTCCAGCCAACCACAAAGTAAAAATACACTCAATTGGATCATTATTTCTTTACATATATTACTGTGGTGTACACTGATTGTCTCAGTCAAAGAAGCGAGCCCTAAAATAAACTTGGTCTGGGGTTAGTTATTTCCCTTTACATGTACACGACTGGATTTTCTTTTCTTTCTACACACAATTCAGTCAATAGCTTACAGGTTGTCATTGTTAAAAAACAAGATGTTAACGGTGGTCAAAAGCCTTTCCTAGTCTTGCTATTATGCTTCAAAGCTTATTGGCGCACTCCAACCAAATTATTGTGTGACCAATGTCTTTAACCAAAGACTAAAGACTATTATCCTAAAAACAATGTACGCCATGCTTGCTTAAATCTAGCAACACCAGAACGACCTTCGCCAATTATCTATTGCTTTCAAAACAAGATAAAAAAGCACATTGATGAATGACCAGTAGAAAGGGCAATCTGCCTTTTTTCCATAAATTTATCATGCCTAAACCATGCATAATCCGATTCTGAAAAGAATGTACTGAAAACTGTGCCGTCGATCACTGTTAGTTTACACTGGAACGTCTTAACTTTATCATCGACGTTGGAATAATTTACTCTAGAGAAGCAATTGAAAGGTAACAATCTCAACTTGGTGTCAATAATAAAAACAGGACATTTGAGTGCCCCAAAAATGTTTAAGACTAAGATGGTCAGTGTCGCATGCTCCCATTTTCAAAAAATAAACCTTCTAATGGACTTTCATATACTCACTGTATTGTTAGGAATTTGAAGCCAAATCAGCAGCAAGAGCTTCGCATGATGGTAGTATGGAAACCTGTCACAGAGAATAGGTTTACATTATAAGTCTGAATTGCTTCAAAAAGCTCATCACGGTTTAGCAAAGCCAGAAAAGCGTCACGGATATCACACCAGAAGAGTAAGCGATCAGTTGCGTGCTCCACCAATGTCAATGATCCGTATACTGTTCCCAAGCCCCACCATTATGTCCTGAAAGAATGAGATTCCATGGCCATTGCGTCAAAACGAGAACACAACACAGAGAACACTTGTCTATTGTTCTGCCTCTCTTACTCCTCTCGCCTATCTCGTTGTTGTTCTCTTCTTCTTCTGACAGGGCTCCAATCAGCATTTGACTAATATCCAAGGAAGTCAAATTCCTCCATCAAGAGGGCAATGCATTCATAATGACAACTCAACCAATGAGCTGACCTGTCCAATAGAGCAGCCATTCTTCCCTCTCGACTTCCTCGCCACTCTCCACAGCTTTGAAGCTGGAGTAGACAGGGACGCCTACGCCCACCAAAGCACTGTACAGCAATGGCCAATAGGAGTGAGACTTTGCTTGAGCCATAAACAGCACTGAGGCAAAATAAAAGGGTTCAAAAATGCCATTTAATTCTTTAAATTTAAGTCTTTTAAAAACTGCTCACCATGCACATCGAACGACTCCGGTAGAATGAGATGGAGCGAGCAAGAGTTGTAGGCCCACCTACAAAATGGCATATGGCAGAGACACGTGGTGAAAACAGAAATTGTAATGCAATGAGAAGAAGAGGAATATCTTGTGAGAAGGAGAGTTCTAAGAATATGAAAGAACTCACTGCGCCACCTGAGATCAGAGGTGATCCACCAAAGAAACCTGCCATTAGGCTCCACTTGCGTCCGCCACGTGGCGTGTGCCCCTGGCGTCAAATAAAATGGAAACAGACTTGTACTTACAAAAAATAGGCTAGTAAAGACGAAGACCTCAAGTGAATCTCCCTGCTTTGGCCTACGGAAGTAAAGCTGTCCTGCATAATCCTATTTACCGAATTACAACAGTCATGCATACCGTTCCGGGCTTCCTGCAACATACGGTTTTGGTTTTGTCCAATTGTTGAATATCGAAAGAACGCTAATTTTGACGATTTTTTGTGACATTCTAATGCGAGTTTTAAATTTCTTAGGGCAATATTCCATCAAATAAAAAGTGAGGTTGTTTAATGGAAGTCGTACGTTTTTGTAACATTTCGTACTCTTTTTTGTATGAAACATGGTTAGTGTAGATCTATGAAGATTCTACAAGCTTCAACGCTCAAACATTCATTGTCCGATGTTTTACTTTTTTACATCTCGTATACAATCACTCTATCCAACCAGACGTCCTCAATGAGGAAACTACACCGCGCATCGTTATTAGTGTCAAAGTTTAAATATTGTGGAAGCAAATATACCGTCATTGACGCTAATTAAGATTTTTTATTTTTTTTTTTAAAAGGTGTATTCTAATTTCGGCGTTTATGCTAATTTGGGAACAGCAAAAATGGAATATTCGTTGTACGATTATATACATTAATATATGTATCCGTACAAAATATTAAAAATCGTACGCCGTCGTGAAATTTAAATAACCGTACATATAAGACTAATTTACGTGTCAGAACAATCCCGTTTTTTTAGCGCACGATCCTATGCGTGCGCGTCTGATTTAACTCATTTTTTGTAAAATTTTCACTTGAAAAGGTACATTTATGTACGGTATGACATCGACCGTACACCACACTATTTATATATTATTGTAATTCGTCCTTTATGCTATTTTGTACGGTACCTTAATTAACGTCAAGGAAAAATTAAAATCCTATTTGAGGAAAAAAATCAAAATTTTAAGAACCCAGATTAGTGTTGTTGACACTAATAACGATGCGCGGTGTAGCCACAAACTGGACGTGTATATTTGGTACACATGTAAAAGTAACATAAGTCCCACACCTTTACAACTAAAATAAGTTCCAAGATGAACGAGCGAACGCAACTTTAAAGGTGACATTAGGCCATGTGCTTGCGGCACACCTGGAGAAGTAAAATAAGTTCCAAACCTTAGAAGTCAAATAAGTTCCATGATGTACGAGCGATGGCAGCTTTACAATATTAGGCCATGTGCCTTCGTACAAAATGTGGATTCTAATCCACCAAAAAACACAATAAATTTGTCTTTTAAGGATATCTTCACACTATTTCTTCGTCATCCGTTGACTTTTGCCTCGCTACACCTATTCACAAGTGTTTCCATGTACCCCCCTCTCGCGTTGCACCCTGTTGTCAAGCTCCGTGGATATATTGCATTGGTTGTCCATCTTTGTCCTTCTAACGAATATTCTCTGGGTGCTCACACTCTTCGACCGTTCAACCCACATCCCTCTTCCAAGGCAACTGTTGAAGCTTTATGTTTGATGCACCCTCTTGCTTGTGAACATATATTTTCTTTTCTTTCATGTGGATGATCCCCCTTAAATTGCTTAGCTTGAAGTAAAATAACATTTAGTAAAGCTTTTATTCTTCCCCTTCGCATTTTTACAATAAATCCACTTAGCATGAGTGATGGACAACTACATGATGTGTTTCCTCCCAAAACCCTCTCTGGTAGCTTTGATATTCTTTTTAAAAAAACACTCGAGATGGCTTAAAGACATATTGCTCGCTATGTTATACTGTTTCCTTAGTGTAATGTCACTAATGGCCCATCTTATGGTCGAGGTCCGTGCCTGTAGTACGAGGATCGAGATCCCAACACACAAAAATTAACACTTATATTTATGCATTCCCAAAGTAAAAAGTTGAGCAAGTTGTTTATCAACCCTGCCTAAAAGTAATAACTTTCCTCCATACTGGATTTTACTATGTCTCGATTTTTTTGATATATAAAAAGTAACTCGACCCTAAAAACCCACGAATGACCCCACTTTGGAGAGGTGGAGCCACCCCCTTCACGACCTAAAAAATTGTTTTTATTTTTTTTAAACCGAAAATATTTATATATGGGGGGCTATTGACTAACGTATTGCAAATGATATAATTTAAAACCGACGATCTAATGTCTTAACGATATCACTCAAAAGCGTGACCCAACCACTACAGCTATGGCCTACCATAATGATAACAGAATGGGAAATAACTCACTGAAATCCTCTATTTTTGCGCATTTAATGTCACACCATCGAGAGGTTCCTCCCTAGTTTATCGCCCTCTTTGCAGTTGAGGTTTAATCCTCACCAACCAACAGCATGTTACAAAAAAGTGTCGTCTAAAATGCAAATGTTCGACCGAAGGTGCATAAAATAAGACAAAAAATAATAGAGGTGTTAGGTGTTTGATTGAAAACTACATTAAAAGTCTTACAAAGACAAGATAACCCAAAACTTAGTCTTACGTTTAGTTATTTTTTGATATAACCCCATTTCAAACGACAACAAAAGATGTTAGGGCGAACCATATGCCTTTTATGCATTACACAATATCACTTTGACATACCATATCTATATGGAGGGGGGGGGGCTTCCTTATGGTCGGCGTGTATAAGGCGCCCAAAAAGAGTCGTCATTGAAAAGTACAAATTTTCACCTTAAAATAATGCCATGTTGCAAACTTTATATGTTACCTTTGATGGTACATTAATTTTGTTAATGTATTTATATTGAATGTGCATCTATAAGGTACTGTATGTTGTTTCTCTCGCTTAAGTGTTATCGGGCCCATGCCACGACATATTTCGTCGCAATCTCTCTAAGGGGGAAGTTTGTGAAAGTGAGGCGTTTTAATCGAAAGGAAAAGACATCCCGGTTTCAAGGTCATAAACAAGATATCGGGCGTTGAGAGTTAATTGTCAACGGGTTCCTCGATCATTGGTCATGTGGGTATGACATTTGTGTGACTTACTTCTTGGTTGGGAAACGATACGAAACATGTATTGTACAACACATGTGAACAATGTTTTAGGTTATCATACAGTATTTCATCGCTTCGATAAGTATTTATTTTTATTCTCATTAATGTGTACACCTAGTGCTTGCATTGTTTTTTACCGCTGCCAGCTATTGGAATTCGATTGACATACATAAGATTTGTTGTATGGAGTGTCGCGTGGATGTTTTGTAATATTTTAATGTTAAGAAATGATTAGTGTTATGAAAGTTATAACGGGTTTCATCATTTTGACCAAACAAAACATAAACTTGAATGAACACACATAACACTAATTCGGTTACAACTATCCAAGGTGTAGTCGCCATAGATTGTGTTCACATTGTCGTCGCTTGAACATCCTATAATAGGTTCTCACGGTTTTCCCCCATATTTATTACTAAACATCAAACCTCAATGCGCTTTCCCGTGTCGACGCCACTCACCTTCTCGTGTCTACAACGTATCTTGACACTTTGTTTGTACTTTAGTACATAAATGCCAACACTTTTGGTAAGTATTGTTAGATTTCGTATAGTACACTACGTGAAAACTGTCCAAATTACTATAATTAACGTTAATTAAACAAGACTTATATTAATATAAAGAAATAATTAGTATTATTACTTCTATCCCACGTTAGAGGGTAAAAATGTAAGGGCGTGCATATACTTTCTCAACACTTTAAGCGATTAACGGTAATACATTTTTAATGTTAATAACACTATTGTAGCTTATGGTCTTGGGTCAAAAAAAGCCGCCACAAAATTGGTGTTATTATCGATGGGCAATGTACTGTAGTTTTACGAGCACGACCTGATGGTGGATAGGTCTTACAATTCCTGCACCAATGCTTGATGGGGGGGCTACTGTGCCCCAATGAAAAAATGAGTTGGCATGACGTAAATCGTGGATATTCATGAAAATGAATAACAAACTAAGGTGACTTCATTTGTTGCTGGCATGGCGTAGATTGTGGTTTGGAACATAATTCGGCGACATGAAGTACAAACTAAGGCCGTGTTCCCATGTGTTTAAGTAATGTTTTTTTCCGTCTTTTTCACAAAAAATGGGACTTCCAACGAGAAAATATTACGACGTACGAAAAATGGGCAAAAACACAACTACATTTTGCGTCATATTGGAACTTGGAAGGTACGGCAATTTGGCGTTATAATCATCGCGACCCACTTCCAGCTCATCTTCACACTTGTAATGGAATCAAATCGCTATCTGATTTTAACCAAAATAACACCTTATCGACGAATAAAATGTAGGTATTGCACGCGTGAAACGTCTTCAAAATTTTTTGAACGAGGGAGAGTACACGCTATTTTTTTCCATACTCGTCATGTGCATGTCCCCATCTTTTTCATTTGACCGCTCCTTTTTCTCTCGTCTCTAAATGTAATGCAAGAATAATAGTATAAAATGAAAGATTTTTTTTTTTCCTTTTTTTTATATTTGTTGTCTCATTTTGATGGCATATTGAATGATAAGTGGTAAGAAAAGAAATCGAGAAGCCATGGCGGAAAGTGTACGCCTTGATGACGTCACAAGGTAGCATGACTTCACAATGTCACAAAACCCTAAACATCTACAATATCACAAAAAAATTGACGTCTAGAACCGTCGCCGTTTTTGTATACGTCACTAATATTAGGAAGTTTTGTAGTTGTCTACATTTCGTTTTCGTAGGGCACTTTCCCATTTAACCGAAACTTTGGTCTTGTAACTTTGTTTTTAGCGAAGATTCTCTGTACTACTTTCAAAACATTCTATATATAAAAACCAAATCATTACTTTATACCGTGACAGATGTAGATGTGGGTTGTCTACAAAAATCGCGACAATTGATGACGTTTAAAAAATAACGACGTTTGTAAACGTCTAGCTACTTGTGATATTGTAGATGTTTAGGGTTTGTGACATTTTGACATCACGCTCACTTATGATAGCGTCGACGTCACTGAATCTATAACATTCCACCATGGTTTTCCGATTTTGTTTTATCGTGCGTTCTCACTCTACTTGCCATCAAAATAAACTAAAAGATAGCCAACATAAATATTTGTTAGAGATCTTTCATTTGGTACCTTTCTTGCCTCTTTTCATTGCGAGAATTGTGAGATATACGCGTTAGTGGGAGAGGGAGAGAAAGAGAGGCACTTTCACGGACTTCGCTTTTGTGAAATGGCGTCCGTTGGTCGAGACCCCCTCCACGGTTAACACACGGAAAAAAGCGCACGGAAAAAAGTCTCGCACAGGCTGGAAACGTGGAGTAGGTTTTTTTTTGGTACTCCGGGCACAAAAATTGTCAAAAACCTCCATCGCGTGCGAATGTGCATAATCGCCCACGTCGTGGAACTTTGCTTAAAATCACCTCGCGAGGTGATTTTATATAAAGTTTGAAGGTGAGCCGGAAGGACGCGAAAGTGGGTCGAAACGGGCTAAACGACAAACTGCATCGCGCTAGACGACAAACTACAATACTGTTAAAGTTTAAAGGTAACGCAACTTGTACGGTGGTAATTTCAAATTTTTGGTACCGCTGCGTATTTTCTCGTTTTTTTCCAAGTTATAAAGGAAAACGACAGAAAATAACTGTAACTTTAGCACATGGGAAAGTGCCCTTACTATCGTAGGCTGTCACATATTTTGTAGACGTCTATAACTATCACATATTTGAAGTAATGAAGGCGCAAGTAATGATTGATATAGGAACACTTTGAAAAGTACACCGTAAAATCTGCGCTAAAATCCAAAGTAACGTTTCAAAGTTTATGTTACGTGGGAACACGCCCTAAGGCAATCAAGGTGACGTCATTTTCATTGTTTCCCATTTTTTTCGCATGGTCGAAGATTTTTAAAATGAGAGCTACAGTACTCTAGTCAGCTACACCGCCATTCGCTGTTAAAGTAAATAACGATAATTTAGTGCCCTTTTAAAAAAAAAAAAAAAACTTGAAATACAATCCATAATTCTATTTTTTCCATTATTATAATTAGGGTTTTTTTCAATTAGCGTTAATAATGGAAGTACGATGTGATGGAAATAGTGTGGCGTACGGACAGGGAATCTCTATACAAAATGGTACTTTTTGAATTACAAAGGCATAAAAAGACACTTAACATTATTGCGCACACATGTGAATATGCACTGGAAGAAAGAGACGCAAACTCGTCGACAAAAATCACATTCTCATATGTTCGTTCATCGACCGCGTGAACAGCGCGACGGCGTAGGAATTGCCAGATTTTGTACGGCTACATATACTACACCGCCAATCGTTATTAGCGTGGGAGTTTGATTAGCGTATAATAATAATTACAGTGGTTTACGCTATTTAAGAATTTGAAAATTTTGGAAAAAATCATACATTCTAATTGTTTGATTATGGTAATTTGGATCTTTGAAAAAAAAAATGTTGGTCGCAAACATGCTTACATCTCCGAACAAAAATCTGACAAATCGTACACAAATCGTACATTTACACGGTCGAAACGCGGCTGTCGGACGAATATGTGGGAACGGGATTTTTTACGACCTAGTTTTGTTTCCTTTTTAGAACGCAAATTCTCATGCGTCTGCTGTTACTAAAACAAATTTATTGTAATTTTTAACTTAAAAAGGTACATTTATGTATGGTCTGACACTGACCATACACAACTCTATTTAAGAGACAACGCACTTAAAATAACCCTAAATAGAATAAAGAAAAAAATAAAATGAACTACAGTAATGGAGAATAAAAAAGAAAAAAAGCGGGATGGAATTAGTGTACACAACGCTAATAACGATTGGCGGTGTACTGTAGACATCGAAAGGGCGGGTATTTATTATTCAGGCAGCCCAAATTACAGTTAGGGACAAATTAGAGTACATGATAAATTAGTATCATGGTGTACCCGGAAAAACACAATTTACCGTAAAGTACGCTAATTGTTTCATTACGCTATATTTTTTATTACGCTAATAGCGATTCACGGTGTACCGATTGCATGGGGACGTACCCTTAGAGTAAACTTCCTCTAAGAAAAACTTATATCACACAAATTAGCGTTCATAACTCTAATTTTTTCATTACTCTAATTACGATTCGCGGTGCACAGTACATTATTGTACTATTTTTCTCGTAGCGATTCAATCTTTGTGGCAGCGTACGATACAGCAATATAGCTCAGTGCTCGATGTACCGTACCGTAATTTGTACAATCACTTTTGATGAATCCTCCCGTGAATTCCGCTTCAATTCGTTTGTCAATAATTGAACTGGAGAGGCTACCGTACCGCAAAATCCGCTAAGTTTTCGTCCGTATGAGCTACGACAGATTAATAAAATTCAAAATATGGTACACCGCGCATCGTTATTAGTGTCAACGACACTAATTTAGGTTATTAAAATTTTGATATTTTTCCTCAAATAGGATACATGATTTAAAAATTTTCTTGACGTTAATTAAGGTACCGTACAAAATAGCGTAAAGGACGAATTACAATAATATCTAAATAGTGCAGTGTACGGTTGATGTCAGACCGTACATAAATGTACCTTTTCAAGTGAAAATTTTACAAAAAATGAGTTAAATCAGACGCGCACGCATAGGATCGTGCGCTAAAAAAACGGGATTGTTCTGGCACGTAAATTAGTCTTACATGTACGGATATTTAAATTTCACGACGGCGTACGATTTCTAATATTTTGTACGGATACATATACTACACCTTGAATCGTTATTAGCGTATAGAAATTATTAGTGTAGAGAAAAAATTAGCATCATTCATTCTAATTTAGTTCCAGGAGACGTGGCAGATTATGGTCCACGTCCTCAAATAGTGTAATTTATTATATTTAAGGTATCAATGTCAAAATTTTGGGGTGCCGATATAGCGTACATAAGGCTAATAACGATTCACGGTGTAATGTATATAATCGTACAGCGAATATTCCATTTTTGCTGTTCCCAAATTAGCATAAACGCCGAAATTAGAATACACCTTTTTTTTTTTTTTTTAAATCTTAATTAGCGTCAATGACGGTATATTTACTTCCACACTATTTAAACTTTGACACTAATAACGATGCGCGGTGTAGCATAAACTAGGAGCAGTAGGATTCGGCACGACTCGGTTCGGTTTGGTTCGGTTCGGCTCCGTTGAACAACTTGAAACCCGGTTCAATAATTTGAAGCCAAACTATATCGTTGGTTTGGCCAAAACAATTCGTGATTCCGTTTATTAACATTATAAGCGATTCATGGTTTAGAATGTTGTTACATCATTTTCTGTACTCTTTTTTCGCATGACCCTTTACACTGTTTGTACTTTTTGGTACCGCACTTTACGAGTTTACTACTTGTTCTGTACATCCTCCTCGGGTTCCAAACGAACTGAACTGTTCCTCTAGAACCAAATGGTAAAACGAGCGGAGACCGAACCAAACCGGTAGAAATTCAAAAGCAGACGGAAAGAACCGTATTCCGAAGAACCGGTTTAGTGCAGTTTCGTACGATTCCCTCCAAACTGGCCGGGTGCTTGGTGAAAACGACAGATATTAACTATGGTTTAGGTACCCATACACTTCCGTTTTGACGCAGGGGAGCGCACCCTAATAAGTGTGTTCAGCTCATCTGTAGCCTGTAGGCTCTCTACGTGTGGTACGGAGGGTTTTAACGGCGGTCGCATGCATCCCGAATATTGACGGTATTTACTATTTAGGTGGACACCTTTGCAGACTCAAGAAATGTCCTCAAACTGTACAATTTGTGTACGGTACGATATTTTTTTTCTCGAATATAGCAGGTTTGGATTTTCTTCCGCAAATCACCTTGCGGATCCACAATTTCAATATCGGGTACAGTACACCGCCAATCGCTATTAGCGTTGTGTACGCTAATCCCGTCCCGCTTTTTTTTTGTTTTATTCTCAAATAGCGTAGTTTGTACCTTTTTAAGTTAAAAATTACAATAAATTAGTTTTAGTAACCGCGGACGCATGAGAATGTGCTTTCTAAAAAGGAAAAAAAACCAGGTCGTAAAAAATCCCGCTCGCACATATTCGTCCGACAGCCGCGTTTCGACCGTGTGAATGTACGATTTGTGATATTTTGTACGGATACATATACTACACCTTGAATCGTTATTAGCGTATAGAAATTATTAGTGTAGAGAAAAAATTAGCATCATTCATTCTAATTTAGTTCCAGGAGACGTGGCAGATTATGGTCCACGTCCTCAAATAGTGTAATTTATTATATTTAAGGTATCAATGTCAAAATTTTGGGGTGCCGATATAGCGTACATAAGGCTAATAACGATTCACGGTGTAATGTATATAATCGTACAGCGAATATTCCATTTTTGCTGTTCCCAAATTAGCATAAACGCCGAAATTAGAATACACCTTTTTTTTTTTTTTTTTCAAATCTTAATTAGCGTCAATGACGGTATATTTACTTCCACACTATTTAATCTTTGACACTAATAACGATGCGCGGTGTACTATTCCATCCGTTTGTACGGAAATTTGCTCCACAGTTCCAGCTTTCGAATCTATCGAAACCACGCGGCAATCCCAAATTGCGAAAGATATCCGCCGCGAGAGTCTGCTCAACCCCTCTGGGCCGTCGGATGGCTGAGCGTGTTTTTGCACTCATGACATCCTTCCGATGTAAAGTTTCATAATTGCGGTCAAGTCGGTGAAGATCCCTGTACAGCGAATTAATGTCCTATGTTCCTTAGTCGCCACGTGTTGAAGCTAGAAGCATGACAGCATAGGTTAGCTTCCGTGCGCATCCTCAGGGACCTCTGCGGTATAGGATTGCACGTTAACCGACTCTTCTTACGAATATATTTTTGGATTTTGTTCTGACTGTGAAACTTTGATGACTTTGGCCCGCATTGATGAACTGCTGCTACGTGGCCTCACAATGGAAGCCCGCGTATATTGAACCGCTTTTGTACTTTTCCGCGTCTGGTCAGATTTAGATTGATACTTAACGGGCGCGCTGCCAGCTGTGCAATCGGAGAAAATTAATGATGCAACTTCTTGCAAAGAATCATTTGGTGGCGAATGTTTACCGTACATAAATTGCTGTTTGCAAGTGCGGAACTACACCGCGAATCGTAATTAGAGTAATGAAAAAATTAGAGTAAAAAAACAAAAAAAAACAATTAGAGTAATGAACTCTAGTTTATGTGATAGAACTTTTTCACAGTCGAAGTTTACTCTAATTTATTTAAGTACTCTATATTGGGTTATGTCGGCAATAATTATCCGCGCTGAAATTATGAACAATAAATTACGTAGACGTACAGAATCTGTCAGTCCGTATAGTTTTGACGTCATTATGACGCTAGTATTATTTGTCGCGCTAATGTCAGTTAATGTTCACACTGACGACGATGCTGTTGACGGACGAGAGTTATGCGAACGGCTTTTTTTCGATGTGATTGATTTTTCGCTTAGTCCGATTTCACGTGCGAGCGCGATTGTATTAAATCATTATTTATACTTTTCTACTTAAAAAAGTACAGTTTTGCACGGTCGAACTTCGTCCGTACTCCACACTATTTAAAAAGAACCTACATTACAATTCTGTTACGCTAATTAAACTTACCTAAATTAGAATAATGAAAAAATTAGAATCACTTACTCTATTTGATGTCATAGAGTCGAAATTTCGAGCGACTGAATTAGAGTAGTTTACTCTAATTACGATTCGCGGTGTGGCTCCGTCTGTCAAAACCCTAGTGGATCCGAAATTCCCGCTTTGGCAAATTTATTTAGGTCATGAGCAGCGAAATTGGGAAGATTCTGGTCAATCAAGTCTGCTTGAGGATTTCTCGAGATCCGCAAAAGTTTCATGACGTCAGATAATGGATCTTGTGGATTCGTTTTATCATGAGGGATTTAGCTCGAATGGCCTTTTCTAATTGAACGAGCCAGGATTCTTATCAAATTGTCACTCTATTTGGGACCAGCCCTTATTATCAAAACTTTGGTCTCGTTGACTTTATTCCCTGTCGGTCATAAACATTTAATGCATTTTGTACGGTTTCTCAACATGGACCATTTATTTTTGGCGCATACGAAAGGTGTACCTGGCTTCGGTCTTTAATATAGTCACGTGGTCCGTACAGATTTTACCTCGCTGAGAAATACTAACCGTTCTTGAACGGAAACCTTTCGAAGAACCAATCGGCGTTCACACGTGTCAACCAAACTTAAACTGGAAACGGAGGACCTGCTCCATGTGTTTTGACGCCGTTAACAACGGTATGGCAGTTGGTTCATGTGTTACAAACTTACAATGGCCATCGTTTTTGTCTTTTTCTGCAGAACTTGTGCAGTTCATCAGGAAGTCATTAGGGTTCGGTGATCTTCTTCGGCGAAAGCTCCGGGCCGGTGCCAGCCATCGTACGGTTAATATTTGTATTAAATATTTGACTTTCTCAACATTGAACCGAGATCTCGGTTTGTCATTTAGTGAAGGGCCTGGGCCACGGAGACAATTCTGGTTTGCACCACAATTCACAGAACGTCGACCGTCGTTTTGTTGTACGGCACTCCGATGTACTTTGCCCTAAAATTCCGGGCATCGGAAAAATTAGGGGACTAACAAAAAATACTTAGGGTATGTCCCCATGTACTTGTAACTTAGCGAACTTACTTTGTATTTTAGCGCGGATCCGGCGGACCCGCTTTTCAAGTGTCCCTATGTGTAAGAACGTATCGTAAGTTACGTTTGTGACGATTGTATACGTCGACAATACCTGTGACGGTTGTCAACGTCTACAAACTGTGTTGTCGGACGTTATTTTTTGGAACTGCTTGTGTGACGTCGCATGTCTTACCGTGACATTGTAGACGTACCGCCTTCCACCCTGTACCGTTTCACGGTTGAAGAAGTTGCACTTTGCCTTTGCGTCTCCTGTCCGGTCGACGTGAAATGGCATCGGAATTTCGAGACCCCTGCAAAAAAAAAATCCGTACTGGACGAAAACGGACAAAACCAAACAAATTGTGTAATTTTCTTTGTCGTATTAAATGAAAACGGACAAAACATAGCGACTTCCGTACTTTCCTTTGTCTTTGAAAATCGTGTGAAATACTTCGAAAATTACGGCTCATGCGAATATGTGTTCCTATTTGTTTATATAAAATCCCTAGTTTTAAAACACATCGCGCATGTGTTTTAAAGATAAGGTTGAAGATGACGTTTTTTGTCGTGGAATTGGGTCGAAAAACACAAGACGATAATTTTTCGTACATCCTAAGTTCGAGGGTGACGCAAATTGTACTCTACAAATTTGCGATTCCTTCGTACGGTTGGAACTTAGACAGTACGACGCTAAGTTTTATAGGAAAACGACAAAAAAAACCCTTATGCACATGGGGACACACCCTTAGTTAGGGCGGTTTTTCATTGCAGCTTGGCCATTAAATACATTTAACTTTTACGAAAGCGTTCAAAAAGCGCTCTAACTGATTGGACAAACGCTTAACGTTGACGTCACGACAAGAAACCACTTTAATATTTCAATTGGTTCGCAACGGAGTACAGTACACCGTGTATCGCTATTAGGGTTAATGTTTTTTTAGCCATTTAAAACAATTTTTCTCCGTACACACTTGTCGGATTGTGGATCTGACGGCTGCGATTTAAATTTAAGATTCTCAGCTTCCGATTGGCGGTCTCAAATTGAAAATCGGACATGTGTGAAGGAGAAAAGATGTTTTGAGTGGCGAAAATTTTAACCCTAATAGCGATTCACGGTGTAATGTACCGCTCTTTTAGTGTTTCCATGTCTTCTTGACACTCCTCTTTCTGCTCAAATATGTTTCGCCCGGCGTTCTGCAGTTTGACCTAGAAAGACAAAAACCATATTTATGCGAACAGAAAGGTACGAGCTTTCGAGACTGCCATACATTGTGAATTTATTTGTTACTAAATTTTAACACCCGAACCTAATACATAATTAGTACTCCTAGTTATTAATCTCTTAATGACACGTGTCCGAGAAGATGTTCAAATAAATATCGCATTCGAAGTAAAAACACAAACACAGGTACAGTACAGTACTTTAGTAAAACAAAGCAATGATTGGCTGAAAATAGTTTCAGTTATTCCAAGTTTTTTTCTCCCCGATATGCCGTGCCCCGAAGAAAATTCTTCCCGTCGATGAATGTAAAATTTGCACTTCTGCCCGCAATTATAATGCTGACACGTTTCAACATTATTCGCGTATACAAATTCAATATGATTCATGGTGCGTCTCTATGTGCTAAAGTAAGGGTTATTTCTGTCGTTTTCATGTAAAACTAGAGCCGTACCGCGTAAGTTTCAACCGTACAAAAAAATAAAAAAAAGGAGAAGTACATTTTGCGTCACCATGGAATATAAGATGTACTACATATTGTCGTCTTGTGTTATTTGACCCACGACCACGCCAAAAACGTCATCTTCAAACTTTTCTTTGAAACACAAGTACGATGTGTTTTAAAACAAAGTCTTTTTGAAAAACAAATATTGTATATAGGAAAACGTATTCGCACATGTAAATTTTCTTACAAAAATTTCAAACGAATTCAAGCGACAGCTAAAGGTACACTATTCGTTATGTTATGTCCGTTTGCGTTCAGGTATGACGAAGCAAAGTACACAATTTGTTTGGTTTTGTTCGTTTGCGCCTGGTACGGATTTTATTTCGCTAGGGGTCTCAAGGATCCGATGCCATTTCACGTCGAGCGGACGCGAGAAGCAAAGGCAAAGTGCATCTTCTTCAACCGTGAAAGGGCAAGGGCTGGAAGGCGGTATGTCTACAATGTCACGAAAGCTCATGCGACGTCACAAGCAGTTACAAAAAATAACGTGCGTCATCACAGATTGTAGACGTTGACAACCGTCACGGACAATTGTCAGCATTTACAATCGTGACACCCTTAAGTAACTATTTCGTTGTTACACATAGGGATACTTGAAATCCGAGTCCGCCGGATCTGCGTTAAAAAACAAATTAAATTCTCTTAGTTTGAAGTACATAGAGACGCACCCTCAATTTTGATTCGCAATCAGTTTGTCATAGAAACCACTTTTGCCAAAACTTACATTTTCGAATCTATCGGTCAGATAAAGTCAAAAAACCCCAGATGGCCGGTCGCCCTAGCCTCCTACGCTGGTTTTCAGTTTTTCACATACAACTGTACTAGCTTCAGATTTTATTTTCAGCTCAGATCTAAAAAGTTAAATGTTAACGTGTCTGTAATGGATGCCTTTAATTAGTGATGCATATCGCATCGCATCGAGCCGATGGGTGAGTCTTATTGGTCCGACGCAGTCAATGGCCAAAGCGATGGGGCTGACGTGGCACAGAGTTCAATCCGCTGACTGAGGGTAAGGTTCCATTAGGGGAAAAATGTCGTTGTTTACTGAAAGCCGTACTATTTCGTACAGTACCGTACCAAAAATAATAAAACGTAAAAAAAGCAAGCCTATTGAATGAGGGGTTTGATTCTCCACGTTTATGGGAGTAAACGTGGACCGTCGGATGCATAATCGAATACGCCATCGTCAGACACCTTCAGTTTGCAACAAGTGGCCCGGAGTAGGTCAATTCTAAGCGCCTGAACGAATAACATCGTGCCTCGTGGAAAAGTGAACAAATATCCACAACGACCGCGCGACGAGGTGGGTACACGTCGCAAATGACATGTGCCTTCCGCTAGGGAGGATGTGAGGCCATCGGAAGCCGCAAGAAAATCTTTGACGGAGGATATTGTTTCACGCTATCCACTAACCATTCTGGCATATTCGTACGTTTTTACAAATCTTAAGTTTCGTCCGCCCGTACAGATTTTATTCAGTACGTCGTACGAGTTCCTTTTTACCTTCGCTGGTACAAATATGTGGTCAGAATTTGCTGCCAGAGATTCTTTGAAGATTGCCAAAATCGTATACATCTATTACGTGGACCAATCAAAGTGTGCCACACAATTATAATGTCGGTTACTGACCCGACACAATGGAACGATAGCTTCAGTAAACGAATTTTCGACGTTTACTGAGACCTCCTAATGGAACAACGCTCTGAAACTCTCAGACGTTTGTCACGCATCCGTACAGATTACGGTCTGCCGTGGACAGCAGGGTAACCGACATCCTGGGCTCCCTGCAGAACTCACGGAACGAGGGCTTGAAATCGCATATCTGTGAGCTACACCGCGCATGGTTATTAGTGTCAAAGTTTAAATAGTGTGGAAGTAAATATACCGTCATTGACGCTAATTAATATATATATATATATATATATATATATATATATATATATATATATATATATATATATATATTTAAAAGGTGTATTATAATTTCGGCGTTGATGCTAATTTGGGAACAACAAAAATGGAATATTCGTTGTCCGATTATATACATTAATATATGTATCCGTACAAAATATTGAAAATCGTACGCCGTCGTGAAATTTAAATATCCGTACATGTAAGACTAATTAACGTGTCAGAACAATCCCGATTTTTTAGCGCACGATCCTATGCGTGCGCGTCTGATTTAACTCATTTTTTGTACATTTTTCACTTGAAAAGGTACATTTATGTACGGTCTAACATCAACCTTACACCACACTATTTATATATTGTTGTAATTTGTCCTTTACGCTATTTTGTACGGTACCATAATTAACGTCAAGGAAAAAATAAAATCATGTATCCTATTTGAGGAAATAAAATCAAAATTTTAAGAACCCAAATTAGTGCCGTTGACACTAATAACGATGCGCGGTGTACTGTACTGTAGCATAACATGGTGACACGTTAATTTTTGGATGCGTATTGTACTTCATCGCATCGCATCCTAGAATCCGACAATGTCCCATAGCCGTACCGAATTCCAACGGGAGGTGACCAAAATATTCCATCGCACAACGTCGTCGGTGTATTCTCTCGCAATGTGCATCGTTACGCGTGCGTACCAGACGCTACACCGCGAATCGTAAGTAGAGTAAATTACTTTAATTCGGTCGCTCGAAATTTCGACTCTATTACATCAAAGAGAGTAAACGATTCTAATTTTTTCATTATTATAATTTAGGTAAGTTTAATTAGCGTAAAAATTTGTAATATATGTTCGTTTTAAATAGTGTGGAGTACGGACGACGTTCGACCGTGCAAAATTGTACTTTTTAAAGTAAAAAGGTACAAATAAAGATTTAATAGAATCGCGCTCGCACGTGAAATCGCACTAAACGAAAAATCAATCACATCGAAAAAAAGCCGTTCGCATAACTCTCGTCCGTCGACAACATCGTCGTCAGTGTGAACATTAACTGACATTGAGTGCGACAAATAATACTAGCGTCATAATGACGTCAAAACTATACAGACTGACAGATTTTGTACGTCTACGTAATTTATTGTTCATAATTTCAGCGCGGATAATTATTGCCGACATAACCCAATATAGAGTACTTAAATAAATTAGAGTAAACTTCCTCTGTGAAAAAGTTATATCACATAATTTAGAATTCATTACTCTAATTGTTTTTTTTTGTATTTTTACTCTAATTTTTTTATTACTCTAATTACGATTCGCGGTGTACAGTATAGTACAGTAATTCATGAGGGTATGTGAATATGTGCCCATGTAGATGGTAGTTTGAAGTGGTACTTCAAATTTTAATGAAAGTTGTCCGTACTACTTTTCAAAGCGTTCCAACGTGCGAATAATCGGAACTTTGACATGTGACGGCTGTAAATGTAAACTACCAGTTTATTACATAATGTGCGATGGAAAAACCATGGGTACAACTTGTGACGGTTGAAGAAGATTACGAAACCTCAAACAATTGGTGACGTCTACAAAAGGCAGCGACGGTTGACGACGTCTTCTTTTGCGTGACATTGTAGATGTTTCTGGTTTTATGACATTTTGACGTCATGCTCACTTGTAACAGCGTCGACGTCACTAAGTCAAATACTTTCCACCATGGCTTCCTATTTCATTTTTTCAACTTTTCTCACTCGAGTCGCCATCAAAATATGCCCAAAGGTAGTCAAAATAATTATTTTTAAAGGATCTTTCATTTCATTCTAATATAATCGTATCTCATTCCAAAAAGTGTGAGATAAAACCGATAGTGTGGGAGGGAGAGGGAGAAGGACGACGACGTAAACTTTTGTAGAGGACCCATGAATGAAAGTGAAGATTTTTTTTCCGTACATGCGCGTGACGGGCAATGAGAAAAATAGCGAATACCATCCATCGTCCTACAATAATCCCACTCATGTGGCGAGTGCATGGAACTTTTTTCATTCGTTGATCGAGTGGTGCTTTAACAAAACTCACCTCATGAGGTCTTTTCCAAAAAAACAATTGATGAGCTTGATTTTAGTGCCCGGAGTCGAAAAGAGGAAAACGATAAAATGAGTATGTAATACGACAAACATCGAGTACATTCAAAGTATGAAGATGGCATTCATTGTACCTTGGTAATTGGATTTTTTCTGTACAACAAACCATTTTCTCGTTGGGGACTAAATTTTTGAAGAAAATAGCAAAAGAAACCCATATTTTAATACATGGATACGACCCTAACTCATGACACGTTAAATGATTTCTATACTTAACAAAATTAGCGTTAAAACGTATGTAGAAAAATATGGACGGTTTGCAATATAGAGGAACGCCTTATGTAACCGTGAGGGTTTTTAAATTTTTTCATTACTATTCGAAAATGTGTATTTTTGGAAAGTGTACGTATACCTATATATATTAAAAGGTTTATAATTATTGTTGTTGGGTAAAAAGCCAAAAAACAATACAAAATATTGGGAGGAAAGATTTGTTCGTGCCGTGATTATTATTATATCGATGTTTTTGTAAATTTATATGAGCTGTACCTACGTTAACTTTTCTTATTGCACATGATACTTTTCTTTTTGTAAATTTATACGGATCGAACCTTGTACCACGTCATTCCGATCTTTTGTCGTATCATACCCTCAACCCGTCATGTTGTACACATAGCCACATACAAATGAAATATAATCCACGTATTTTCCTATAACTATACATTTACTTACATTTGTTTAGTCATTTCCTCGTGAACAAATTATAGGATAAATCGTGTTTTTCAAAATATATAAGCACAATTTTTTTCCAAGCATTGGATCTTAACACAATACGTATCCATCATTAATATTGTGTTATAATATCACAATGTCATCACAATTAATGACGTATGTTCACACCAAGCGAATTTTCATTATGTCATAAGGTGCGAAGTTATCTTACCAAAGTTGACTTATATTAAAAAAAAACATTGTATAATGTTCTTTGTCATTTTCACATGCATTAAGACTGCATTTGGTGGTCTACGATTGAAAAATATTACGTGGGGCTTTAAACAACTAAATACAACATACATATGACACATTTGCTTGATGTTTTGTCAACATTTTGTGTTTTGAGCCTACGTGTAAATATTTTCTACGCCATACTATTCATTTTGTAAACAACAACGTAGGAAGTAAACAGGTTTACAAGGTCATTCGTTTTCTCTATATATGAAGTTGCCGAGAGTATAACGAATACATGTGATGGTTGTAAACTTTAGGTGAATCCTTCACCACGTTTTGGTGGTAGTAAATTATATACTTGCCTTAATTAAATTTTGAAGATTACAGTCTACATTAGTGAGCATATTAGTCCATTGTAGGAGTTGTAGGGTAATGCTTTGGAGTCTCTCATTTTAGCAAAAAAACAATAAAAAAAAGAACGTGACCACAAAAAAATATAATAAATGAAATGTGACAAACCACTAATGGCAATAAAAGGCACAAGAATAACGAAACATTTTCTCCGATAAAAAACTTATGGTGGATTTGCATCCACCTTATCCAAAGTTAAATGGCGTACGACGTGTAAGGAAGTCAGTGGCCACCCTTGGGGAAATTTATATTGATTATCTAGGAATATCAGATGTACTAAATTTTTTAGTGACTATCATCCTCCTCGATGACGCTAGTCATTTACAGGATGGATGGAGCAATTGCTTCGAGGATGCCCAAAAAAAGAATGAAATGGTCACTTTTTACACTTGGATCTAGGTAGACTCTCAATACGTTATCAATAAATATGTTTAATATATATATAAGGTTGTTAGAAATCCTCCACCTAAACTTTTATCACCCGCTATAGGCTACTTAAAAAATATAAGTCAGGCCCACAAAAGATACAAAGAGGAAAAGTATGTATCATAGTAAACTATAACATGAATTAGTTATTATGTTAACAACACTATGTGCTCGCCCCTGAGCTTTGACCCTCAAACATAAAATATAATTAATAACGCTAATTTAAGTTTACGTAGGTATGGTTAATTTAGAGTGAATTATTTTACTTTGGATAGTTTTTTAGTAGTGTATTGTACAAAACGTGTTAGTCTGTTCCAAAAGTGTTCTCGATTTTGACGTTAAGTACAAAAAAAACATCAAAAAATGTTGTCCACATTGGAAAGTGAGTGGCGTCGACAAGAAAACTATCACTCAGATTTGATTCCTACGTAGTAAATACATATGAAAATAGCGCGAACATGTTTTCACATGTTCAAAAGTCAAATATTTGATCACCGGCTATAGCGGCCACGCTAGTGGGAACGTGTATCCAAATTAGTGTTACGTGTGCCAATTAGAGTGAATGTTTTGTTGGCCGAGGTAGTGTTGTGTATCGGTAAGGATTTGTCGATAACCGATATGGGCCTTTTTTCGGGTAGCCGATAATCGATATATTAGTACGATATATTGTTATTGGTGTTATCGCCAATAAATACCCGATATTTATCGGTTATTATCGGCGATAACACCGATATCGATAACTATTGCCGATATTTGTAAGGACCGTACCTACAAATGTACGCGAGTACACTCAACTGTACGTGTTATTCCCTGGACGGGCCGCGGACCCCCTTCTCCCCGTTTTCGGTAAAAAATCGCGATATTTCATTCATTATTTATAATTTAAGGGGGTTTTACTTAGGTACCCCTTCCAAAATGTCCTTTTGACTGTTATTTTTTTATAAATGAGAGTTGATGGCGGCAGTCTGACAAATTTGTTCGTATGGTTTGTTCGTCTGTTCGTGTGGATTTCGAAAAAGTTTGATTTTACAAATTTACAATGTAATTTATTTTTTTCGTTTCGGTACTAACATTTTAAACTATAAATTATTATTTTAATTTTGTCAACGTTTATGTGCCGCGCTAACCCTAACAAGTTTCAGTTAAACAACGTATGGAACAAATTCTTACACGTGGCATACCACGCCATATAAAGTCAATAATATAATACAGTATATGATAAAGTACTATTGTATGCATACTATATTTTTGTAAGTTATCGCCGATTTGGAATTTGTTGGTCTCGGACCGATATATTTGGACCTCTGACCGTTCGATAACCGATAACTATCGGTATCAGTGTTATCGCGATAAATTTTTTACCGATACACAACACTTGGCCGAGGTCACGAAACCCAATAGAACACTTTTTGTTTTTATACACTAATAATGTTTTGAACACTAAAAGCGATTCACGGTGTACGTTCATCGTAAAAGGGAAGTCACTCACAAATGGTAGAGATATTTCATTAGGGGGTGGTTCCCTGTGGGATTATCTCGGGCAATTAGCTCAACTCAATTTATAATTTTCCATCTGCCCAGGTGAGTTTTGGAAGTTTCACAAATCGCGGAGTCAAATGTACGGTAGGCGTGATTTGCCACGTATGAGTATTTAATTGTCTATAGAAGCGTTCTACGGGCAATGATTGGACGAAAAACTTATTGTGCTGTCAGGTAGGAAATCTTAAGAATGGGTTATTTTTCTGGGTGAACTCCGGAAATCGTTTTATTATTCCAAAGACAGCCTTTCCATGAAAATTGTTTAGTTTTCCGTCGCTGGTTCGAAATAGTCGGACAATGTGTCTGGGGACCCGAAGAGTCGGCTAATATCGTTAGATTTTGTTGAGATACGATTTGTAATTTTGTTTTGTCTTGGTGTGTTTTCCAGTACAGTACACCGCGCATCGTAATTAGAGTAATGAAAAAATTAGAGTAAAAAAAGAGAAAAAAATAATTAGAGTAATTTACTCTAATTTATGTGATAGAACTGTTTCAAAAAGGAATTTACTCTAATTTATGCGGTGTACTCTAATTTGGCAAGCTAATATCCTCTACTGTAAATAAGGTATTTGTACAGAATCTGACAAAACGTACAGTTTATCGTCACTATGACGTTTGCACTACGCGGTATGTTAAAACGCAGTTACATGATAATGGCCTGTATTAAATCATTATTTGTACTTTTTTACTTCTAAAAGTACAATTTTGCACGGTCGGACGTCGTCCGTACTACACACTATTTAAAACGAACATATATTAGAATTAAAAACGTTAATTAAGCCTTACCTGAAATAGCATAATGAAAAAATTAGAATCATTTACTCTATTTGATGTGATAGAGTCGAAATTTTGAGCGACCGAATTAGAGTAATTTACTCTAATTACGATTCGCGGTGTACAGTACTGTACTTCACGGTCGAATCCCATTTGAGCTTTGAAGCTGGTTGAAAAGGAGTAACGTTGTTGTAACTTGATAATTTGTGGACGCAATCGAACCACCCCGCACGACCCGGCCCGTATTGCTTGTAGTCGTAAACTACCTCGCGAGGTGGATTTTCTTAATTGCGCATCTTTAGGCAGAATCTGCGCATATTTGACAGCGTTAAAAAATGACCACATTAGATGACGTCATCTGTCGTAGTTTAGAATGATAGAGTTCAAAACTTCAAGAGGAAAACCCGTAAAAGACAAAGCGTGTTCACCAACGCCTCTGGTGATTGCCTTTTTTAAATTTGTTCGTGTAGATCTGCAAACATTCGTCTTTATTCGGTCGCTTCGAGAGTCGTTGTCGGTCGTGTGACGTGGCACAAGCGAAAATCACAGTGAGCTCAGCGCCCGAGCAAATCCGACACTGGACCAGCCCCTTAGGCCTTACTGCCTTAGCTCTCGGTGGCGTCCGATATTCCGTATGACGTCCGATATTACGTATGACGTCCGATATTTCGTACGGCGGTCCAACCGAACCTCGGATGTTTTGGCGCCCCTCAAACGTGTTTGTTGCCTCGGATCGTGCCAGCTGTAGTTCTCAAGCCGTACGGCAGCGGCGTGCCTCGTAGCATCAGGTCAAACGAGCGAACTCTACTGTAGTGCACGTTTTAAAATACATACTGCACGGGCTGAGTATAATACGATTATAATACGGTGTGGAATGCACCGTACAGGTTACTTCACTTGAACTGAAGTCAAACGTATGACATCGGTTGGCGTATAGGGATAGAACTAAAACAGGAAAATCTATTTTCAAATCATTTTTTTGTAATCATCCTACAGAGTTTTCTTTGTGAAGTAAAATGATGTCCACCATATTAAAATGAACGTCTCAGATTTTCTAAAACCTAAACTTAAAACTCCATTGGACCAAATCAAAAGACAAAGGATAGCGTGTCCATTAATTTCGATTTGCAAAATAAAACATCTGCTATAACTCATAACTGCCATTTTCGCCATTGAACCTATTGTTAACAGTTTAGTAAAAAATATAAAAATACTATGTGCACACTCAACCGCCCTTGGGATCCACGTCTACTAGAGTAACCTGCGCTTCTGATTCTAATGCGAAGTGCTCAGAGAAACGGCCTGTTCTTTATTCTAACGGAAAGGTACGGAACTATGCCTAGCCGCTCTTTTTTTCCTTACTTTTTGACATACGATAAATTGTTCGTTTAGGTTTCCGATTGTGTTCACACATGCAAAACGCCAAGCTAGCTCACGTGGTCATTTGACGAGCCGTCCAAACTAGAGACTCGTGTGAACCCAGTCGGTCTTCGATCCTCTGTCTGGTCTTCCGAACGCAGACGTCATTATGAGTACGGAAAAAAACTTTCTCTTCTTGGCCTGTACGATAAGAGGAAAAGAGTCGCGATAGCCCTATCCTCAAGTGACCTTAACCGGCGGTCATCAACCGACACTCATGACCAAAACTTTGTAGAAATGCCTCCAAAGCACAAAAACAAAAGAGAAATGTATGCGACACAACAGGACCGGCAGTTTGCACGTCATTATTGACGATATATTTGTCCTATTCACAAAGCCAGAGGAAACAATCCCGACAAAAAATCATACAGCTAAAATGGGCTCTTCTGCAAGTACTTTACTGTACCTCCGTAAAGCCCCTCCAACTTACGACCAAATTCCGTCCGTCGATGACTTTTGGTCCCAAAATTTAAAAAATAACCATCCTTTTCCCTCCGGCCTTTCGGTTTCTCAAATTGCCGAAAGCAAATGCGACCACGTCGCTCTCTCCCTTGCGACGGTTTTAAAACTGTGCGACCACCCTGTATTACACACTGTCGTACAATGTGGCGCTATTCCCAATCTCCCAACCGCCCGTCTCCCGCCTGCCTGGCGGGCCACTGGCGTCCGCGGGACCGCGGATCAAATTCGAGTTATTAAACCGCGCGATTCGTTTATTTTTTATTTTTGACTATATCGTGATCACGCTGAGACTTTACCGTACGGTTGGATTGCCGCCCCACGCACAGTTATGCCGCCAGACGCGCAGTCTTTGGGACTTTCTGGCTCGTTTTCCGTACCTTGTAACTTTTCTTCTGCCTTTCTTGCTGATAACTTATGAATCAACAATCAACTTACTGCTGTGCACAATTCTGGCTTGTCTGAGCAGGAGTCTTCTCTTTTTCTCTCTCTCTGTCCCTTTCACTCTCCCTCTTTCTCTCTCTGTCTCTCTTTCTCTTATTTTTCTCTCGCTTCCTTCTTCGCTCTTTCTTCTGGAAAGGGTGTGAGTGAGTGAGGAAAGAGGAAGTAGAGAAGGAAGATGGAAGGCATGGATATTGTGGACACAGAAGAGGAGGATTCTCACCGTATGGAGACCAAGCGTGAGAGTGGCAGTGAAGAGATAGACGAAGCTCACAACAGTCCAAGAAAAAGGTGTGATATTGACTTTTTGACATGCCTTCTTGCCTGTATGCTTTTCACCTCGTTTTTCTGTAGAATGGCATTGTTTTGTCATCTTCAATATTTTTGTACTTGTCTTTTGTATTTTTGGCGTTTGTGTACAATGCAGGCTGAGGAATACTGTTTGAAATATTGTTTAAGTTAATGTTACTTGTTACTACATGCTGACAGTGGTGCTGATTAATTATTTTTTCACTATTCAAGTAAGTTGAGCTGTGTATGCTGTTATAAACTTACTCCTTATTGCTGGAAATCTTCTCATAATCTTCTCACGATGTTGTCAACTGAAGATATGTTGGCAAATACTGTTAAAAGTGTGAAAATAAATTGCTGTAAATAGTGCCTGAAAAGAAAATGCTGTAAGTAGTTTTCATGACGATTTAATGATACGTCGATACAGACTGGCTGGAGGATCCTCACCAACGAGTGGAATGAATGATTGGAAAAAGGTGGAGGAAAGGGACATTCCGAGAAAGAGGTGAGCGTCTGTTTTTGATTTCGATGTCTACATTGCACGGAGCAGGAAGGACTATGGAGGGTTATGTTGATCATAGCACCTTGCATATATTTTAGATTTGTTTTCAGTTTATTGGTTGTTGATTGCGTTTGTAGACTGTCAGAATATGGTTGCTTTTCTGCATATTTAACTTCCGGAGTTTGTTTTGGGGAATGTAGGATGAGAATTCGTCATCCACTCCGGTTGCCTGATGATGGACATTTGTGGCAACAATATGGACAAAAAAGGATTAAAGGAACAGAATATATGCGGTTAGTACAATGTCTCTATATTTCTCTCTGCACAGCCTTTCTTTGTGAAGTATGTCAGTTGGTCTCGTGAGGAAATATGTCACTTTTTTATATATGTATTGCAGCATCCTTCATCTTCGCTCATTTAGCTTAGAACCGTGTTTTACCTTGTATTCATTTTTCTCGTTATTGATAAATTGTCAAAGTTCCTTGTCTATCAGTTCTGTTTTTTACGATTTTTTTTTCAATTCGGTCTGTGAGTGCTCAGGAAATACTATCGTTGTGGCCTTTTTAAAATGCTTGGATGTCCTGCAAAACGGACCGTGGATTTCCATAAAGATAATTTGCGGAAAGCAGCTGTTTCACATCTTGCCAAACACAACCATCTTTTGATTCCCAACCGACAACAAAATCCTCTTATGGAACGCCCATCACTGCAGCCAATAGCAACACCAATCAGTTCTCTGGTTCCCCCATCCACGACCTCAGTATCTCCGAATATGTCTCCAGTCATTCCTTCAAACTCTGCAGATATGGCAGCTTCCTTTCCAAAGGTTCCAGTTAGGATGAATTTGATCGTTTCTGAGGACCACAGTTTTTCCAATAAGAGCCCTTCTGCTGTGACAGATTCAATGAAAAGCTCTCCTCCCACAAGGTTTAATTCATTAGAGGCTGGAACTGACGCACAATTTCAGTTTGAATCGAACACAGGAAGGGCAACAGGAAATTTGGGAGGTCTTTTATCAGGAGAGGCTCTTTTGAAAGCTTTACTTTTGAATATTGGACTTTCCAAAGCTCCACCAATAGCACATATGGATTCCTGTGGAAGTCCTCCCTCTCAAGGATCACAAAGAGATGCAAATAGTATGGAAAGAGGGATGAAAGATTGGCCAACCTTGGAGGGAGGAACTGAAGGAGGAACACCTCCACCTGAAGCCGTGACAAATGTCACTCAAACTGGTGTCATGTCATCCATGTTCGTGTCGATGCTGTCGCAGATAAATGCAGAAGAGATAAAGGAAAGGCAGATGAGAGAGGAGGTAGAGGGAAGGGACAGGGAGAGGGAGAGGCAGGAGGCAGAAGAGAGGGAGGAGCAGGAGGAAAGAAAGATGCGTGAGGTGACTGAGGTGCAGGAGAGGAGCGATAGAGAGGAGAGGGAGAGGGATTGGGAGAGGGAGAGAGAGAGGAAGAGAGAGGAGAGGGAGAGAGAGGAGATAGAGAGGCAGGAAAAAGAAAAGAGGAAGATGGAAAGTGAGCGGGAGGGATGGGCCAGAAGAGAAGAAGAGAGATGGCAAAGTGTGGATGCTGGCTGGTTGGGACTTGCTATGACTTCTAAGATGGAGGCTGGAAGAAAAACTGGCCACATGACGCAAGGACTACAGGAAAATGGTGAGAAAAAATTGTTATGTTTTTTTTTTTGAGGAGTTACTCCCATGCTTTGAAATAATTTTCATAGCAATTGTACTTTTATGTTCTGATATTGGCATGCCAGGGTTTAGAGAGCTTTGTAAATACCTGCAGGTTGAGGCATTTTCCAACTTCTGAACTGTTGATAGAACTTACATTATTTTTCCTGTTGTCGTTCACTTCATGAAAATGGCTTGGTTTGCAACTAATACCATGTGAGTCGTTTTTCTGTAGGGAGGGAGAAGGATCATTATTTGGCAAAGTTATCGGAGTTCCAAGGTGGTTATGGGCTTGGTTCAAGGAAAAGGTGAGGTTTTTTTCTTACATAAACTACAGTATCTCTATTTACTACCGATAAACTCGCTAGTTCTGTTGATAAGCTGTTTTACTTCTGCATTTTTGTCAATGTGGAATGTTGGTCTTTTGAATTTGATTGAGGTTAGTCCTTATATTTCCTTTTTCCCTGTACATTATAGATTTTCTTTCAGTACATTTCATTTTGGTTGTGTAATACTGTTGCCTCCACACTGATTGCCTGGTATTCCTTTTTTATTAAGGTATCGCACCACTGTTTGGTTGTGAAGATTCAAAAACAACCGAATTTTGAACATATTAAAACAAATCTATATAAAACTATGTATAATCTGAAACTTTTATCTGTAATAAAAGGTTGAAGTCTGATGGGAGGGAGAAAGGAATTGTTGCAGGATTGCACAGGATGCCGTGAAAGTAGAACCGGAGGACAGCCATGGAGGTCACAACAGTCCAAGAAAGAAGATGTTTTGTTTAAACAAAGAGTTTGAGGTTAGGTGAGATTTTTAGTCTTTTGACACAAAACATGTCTTCTTTGAAGGAAAGGTTTGAAATAAGTAGAGAAGTCTTTTGAGGCTCTTAAAAATATATCTGAATTGGATTAGAATTCTGAAAGGAGTTTTTTTGTGAGCTTAACTGAAAGTCTGAGTTATGAGAGCTGTTTCACATTTTTTGTAAGAATAAGTACATGAGGTATTGCACTATTAAGTACTGCAATGTTCTTTGTAAGTTTATCTGATAAAATACAAATTGATGCAAATCTGGAAATTAAAAGGGAGAGTTTGGAAATTTTGCAGATCTGTGAAATTGGAGCAGTCCTCTCTAAAGGAAGAAGATAGCAGGGAACTAGAGAGAGTGGAGGAAAAGTAAGTTGTTTTTTAATCGCTAAAAAAGGTTAACGCACAGGAGAGGGAGTGAGAAAGAGGGGAGGGAAGTGTATGGGAGTACTGTGTAGACAATCTTCTAAGGAACAAAAGAGAAGTCTGGGAAGGCTAATAAAATTGCTACGTAGATTGAATCATTTTGGGTTTCTGACAAGAAAATACCAGCAACATAACTTCAATGGTTGCTGAAATTTTGTCAAGGGTTTTTTTCAAGGTCAGAAGCGTTGTCCACTTTCTTAATGGAAGCTCTTAAAATATCTCTGAATATGCTTTAATGACAACGACCAGCATATGAGCTGATAAAACTATGGATTTAACTGCAGATTGGCCACGGATGGTATCCCGGAGGAGATGGAGAGACTCCAAGAGAGAGAGGAGGCAGCTGGGAGTGGTCAAAGCACGTGAGTTCATTGCTAAATAAAAGCTCTTTGTTTTGCCGTTTTTCTTTGGTCTGTTTGTTTCACTAGTTTGCCAAAACGGGAATCATCGCTGTTTGTTTTTTTTAAATAGAAAGGGACACAGAAATTGATACCCATGAAAAGGATTGTATTGCAGGATTGCCCAAGACGATCCTGCTTCGGAAGAAGATACAGAAAATAGACAAGAGGGAGACAAGATTGTCCGGAGAAGGTAATAAATTAATGACTATCTTTTAAACTGTGTTGTCAAATTACTGGTCGAAGAGGTTATTGGACAAAGGACAATGATTTTACATTGTTTGAAAAATTATTATTTCCCAAATTATTGCTTAATTGATGTATGTTTTAATCTTTGTGCAGAAGAATCCATCATCGTCTCGGAATTCCATATGACGGTTACTTCTGGGAAAAGTACGGCCAAAAGCATATTAAAGGGACTCGATACATGAGGTGAATTTCACATGACTTTCCACTTTTTTTTTTCAAACATTCCTCTCCCTTCTTATCATTCTTCCTGCAAACAGGGTAAGGGAAAGGGACAGTTTAAAGAACAGAGAATTCTTGTTTTCATTCATGTTTTTTCCAACTACTACTATACTGAAATCACTGAAAACGCCTTTTCAACTGTAAATGTTAAAATAATAATTAAGTTATTCTTGCTGAGCAACTTACGGAATTGTCACTTTGGACAACTTACGACAACTAAAAGCCCCATCAATTTACTCTCTTGTCCTTTTGCAGAAACTATTACCGTTGTGCTATGTACAAAAAGACTGAATGTCCTGCAAAAAGGACGATTGATTATCACAAGGACACTTTCCATTGTGAACGTACGGCCTATATGGCCCACCATAGTCACCCAATGCTCTCTCTCCATAGAAGAGGACTTCAAGGAATGCAAGCTATGGCTGCAATACATAACCAAAGTCTTAATCAGAACTTAATTGAAAATTTTACCTCTACACTTCCTTCTACTACCGCTGTTTCTCCCATTTCTCCCATGGATACACCTACAGCTGATCCGTCTGGCAGTCCGTCATCCGAGGGCTCTCAAAAGAGTGCGAGTGGAGGAGAGGGAGGAGGGCACATGTGGGGGAAACAGAGAGGAGATGTTGCAGTTGATTCGATTGGACAGAGAGAGCCTGCTTTTGAGAGGGAGTTGATGACTGGAGAGCACGTTTTGTCGGAAAGAGAGGCCTCATTGGTAGGGAAGATGGAGAAGGAGAAGGAGAACTGGAAAAATTTGGATCCAGGGTGGTTGTGTTTGGCTATGGATATTACCCCCTCGGGTGTGAGGGAAGTTGAGGGGACGTGTAATGAGAACGGAAGAGTTGGAGTTTGTTGAGAGGGGAAATTTTACATTCTGGATTGGTTTTTTTTTTTTTTTTCTTTATTTATTGTAAGAGTTTCAGAAAGCCGCACGGCATTGGTCGAAAAAGTACAGGATCGTCAAAAAGCTATGCGGAACTTCAACTCAAACTTCACCGAAATGGAGATAAGAGTTGAAGAAAAGCGTTTTTTTGTTTTTTTTTGGGTTCTGGAGTCTAGATTTAGTTTATCTATCAATTTATTATTTATATGCGTCGTGAAACCGCAATTTCGAGATTTACCGAAATTGGATGGATTATAAAAAATGTTTTGGCACCAGTATATAGAATTTATTGGACATATGAAAGGCTCCATCGTCTTCCAATAGGAGCAATATTTATTGGACATATGAAAGGCTCCATCGTCTTCCAATAGGAGCAATAAGCCTTTAAAAAAAGAATCCGATCTTCTTATTGGTCGGATAATTCTTTTTGGGCATGTTTAGTTTGATTTAATTGAACTTTTTGATATTGAACTTTTTTATATTGATATCGACACGCCCAGTGGCTGACTGAGATTATAGGACCAGTTTTGGAAAATGTTAGTTATACATTTCCCTCAATGTTTTTTAGGTTTTAGGTCCTTAATGGTTTTAAAGGTTTAGTACCATTTAATGTACGTTGTAAGTAAATTGTTTGTACTGGTCGTTCAAATTTTTGAACATTTATTAATTTGCGAGGGGCTGGGCAAGCTCAAGATTTGATATTGCTTAGGTTGCTATACAATAATAGTAAAATTTACTGAGTTAGAATGATGAATACTCGGTCGTTCTTTGGTGACCTAAAGGAATTTTTCATATTTTTTTATTAATAAAGGCGAGAATAAATTTGATAAAATATATATTATATATTTATATATTCTCATTCTAAGAACGACGACTTAACGGTGGGTTAACACTGAAATCATCTTCACAGAGTTATCAAACACATTTTGTGATAAGTAATCAGAATGAAGTAATTTGTCATAATTATCAGTAATTCACTTGATGAACTCAAGAATATGTGCTCTATGTGTTTAGAGGAGGGTACATATGTAAAGGACACTCGTCTGCACTTGTGTACACACCGGTATGTACATATCGTGGTTGTCATATGTAGTTAACTACAATCAATCATATATATACCAATCGTGTATGTAATGTACTTGTATGTGATTAAATGCAACACTATTTAGGATACTGAGATGACCTATTGCAGTTTCGAAGTTCTTACAAAAAGGACCGAAAATTGGGTAGCGGATTCGGAAAACAATGGTCATCAAAAAATTGTGCTATGATGCTTCAACTGTTGCAGATAATTTTTTACTTCAGACTTTCGTCACTATACATCTCTCAGGAAGAGATGCATAAAAATTAGCATGCCTAATATGAATTTAAATTGGGAAACCTGCTGGATTGTAGCCCACTCTAGAAAATAGTGTTATTGAGACTAGTTTGTGTTTCTCGGCCACAAAAGTTGCGACCAGATGTGTGTTACTAACATTGATACAGATGGGCGGAGTATTTCCTTTTGGTAAGCTTGTGAAGCAGCATGCTCCCTTCATTAATTTCACAGATTTCTATAACAATAGTTGACATTTTATGACTTTTTTCCAGGTGATGATGCCTGCATTCAATATAAATATACTCTCAATTAAACAGAATGTGATGGCAAACCGTTTTAGTATAGGAAGGGTGAACTAGTATGGTGTAGAACCAAGGGTGGAAAAAATAGGCGTGGCATCCATCACTCTAGTTAGAGTGCGCACAAAAGGGAAGACGAGTAAGAGACATATATGGAGGAAGCGCCTTGAGAAGCTTACTCTGAGAGCTATTGATAACCTTATCGAAAACAAGGTCGGACAAAAGAGAAAACGGGCAGGTGTAGTATATGAAGGAAATGCCCCAAGAATCACATATCGAGTGATGCCACTGACCATAATACTTTGTTCCGACTTTATTAAAAAGCGCGATGGTAAACCATCTGATTCCACGGGAACAAAAAGAGCAGCAATGCTAAAACTGGAAACTACATGTGAAGGGAAGCAAACAAAAAGGATACGCAAGGCAAAAGCAACGGACAAACAAGAGAGAAGCAGAAAAGTTTTGAGAAGCTCGGGTTGAGCAGAACCAAAAACATTATCAAAAGTTAAATTTTTAAAGCTTCAAAAACTGGTTATGACACGGGAAGAAAAAGCAAGCATCTCAGCCGAAACAAGAGAAGGATAAAAACTCGTCGCGTTTGAAATGGGATATTGAGAAGGAGATCACCTTCAAAGACAAAGATAAAGATTAGGGTAATAATAGATTTTTAAAAGAAAGGACCCGTGGAAAAGGAGATTATCGTCTTAGACACGAAGGAAAACGAGGGAAAAGTAGGAGAGTCAAAAGCCTAGAACGAAGAGATGAGAGTCGATAAGATGAGACATCAACTTCTCGAAATTGGAGTTCTTTTGTGACCCTTTCTCTTAACTCAACCCTCTAGTTGAATTGTCTCGTGTACAACGTCAACACGTAGTGGGGTTCTCCAACCTTGTAGAGTTATCGAACTCCCTACCTCTTACGTGAATTTAACTCCTTTCGTGAAGTTTTTCGTATAAGGACTTCTCCATGTCACTTGCGCCTCGACTCTCACGACTTTACTTGTATAATTTTTCTCAACCTTTGTCGATTGCTTTTACGCCATCTTCCACAATTTATTGCGCTGTAGGACGTACGATTGTGGCCCCACTTGATCAAATATAGCCATCTCTTTTCCTCGACCTTGGGGTTGGGTTTGATTCATGCTTGAAAAGTCCAGCGAAAATCGCAATACTTGGGAGTGTAACAACGGTGATGGCCAAGAATGTGACCATGTCGATGAAAGCCTTCACAAGCCGACGATGACGATGAAAATAATTATGGATATGAAGTTGATTGTGGTGACGAAGGTGATTATGATGACGGAGGGGATCATGGCTGGGAAGGCTATCATGATGACGAAATTGGTCAGGGTGGGATCATGGTGAGATTATGGTGACGAATGCGATCATGGTGAAGAAGGACAACACGGTGATGAAGTCGATCACGAGGACAAAATTAATTATGGTGACGAAGGCGACGACGGTGACGAAGGCGACGACGGTGACGAAAGCGATAATGGGGCCGAAAGCGTTCATGGTGAAGGGGGCGATTATCCAACAAATATGGTGATGGTAATAAAGTGCTCGAAGTCGTGAGAGCAATCATGGTGACGAAGGATGATGGGGACGGTCATGATCATGGTGATGAAAGTGGTTATGGAGACGAAGGCAATCATGTAGACAAAAATGATCATGGTACGAAAGAGATCATGGTGATGAAGGTGATCATTTTGGAAAAAATTATCATGGTTACGGTAACGATCAAGGCCATGAAAAAAATCATGACAAAAGCGAACATGGCGGCAAAAGCGTTCATGGTAGCAAAAGTACTTCATGGGGACAAATTCAATTATGTTGATGAAAGGCGATAATGGCTATGCTGATCACATAGATGACTGCGATCATGGTGACCAAGGTGATGATGGTGATGTAATCGATTGTGATGACGAAAGCGATCATGGTGGTAAAAGCGGTCGCGGTTACGAAGGTAGCCATGATGACAAAATGGATATCAGTGATAATAAGGTTTATGGTGTTGGTAGTAAGGAAAGAGATACTGGACAACGCCTAACTGTGATAGAAGAGTTGGAGAATCCAAAAATAAAACGGACACATCCATGGAAAACCTTAGCTAATAGGAGAGGGATTTGCCATATGCAACAAAAAAACAAAAGCACATGCGTTCATAAAGGCATCTATATCATCAACTTGGAGGCATAACTTATTTGGATGGTTGTCCAATAAAGCACGAGCACTGTGAACCATCTCTACGTGTCTTGAGTAGCCAGTCCGAACGGAGGTGGTAAAATATAGCTTTAGGCAGCGAGTTAGAATTCGATGTACATTATTAGTGTGCGCTGCCAGGAGCTACAAATATTTGGTCACAACGATTTGCTACAAGCTTAGAGGCAAACAACAACGGGGGGAATGACTTAATGGACGCCCCCCGCACAAGACCATCGGTTTAGTGAAAATGCGATTTCTACATCACAATCATTAGTGTGAATTTGATCGATTACAATAAATTGGATCCGATATGAAAATTGTTTTGGAAAATTGAGAACCTATAATGAAGCTCTTAATTCAATTGACATTAGCATCCTAGGCTAACTGAAAAATGGTTTGATTTGCAAGTTAAGATAAGATTGGGAATAAAAATATTTTTATTGGTGTTATATCTTCCATTGTTGAAAGAGGTTGAAGACGCGAGTATAGGAGGAGAAAATTGAATGGGTTTTTTAACTTTTAATAGAGGAACATAAGGTAAAAAATAACATTGTGAAAGATTGACAGGGAAAAGGTCTCCACAGAAGGGAAAAATTGGACTATATAGAAGGCAAAAAAATGGGTCGATCCTTTAAGTAAGCTTACAAAATTTTAGAAAACGTACATGTTGAAATTGTACTTTCATGATTTTCTTGA
The DNA here is from genome assembly GCA_037447655.1 of Zygnema cylindricum. NCBI lineage: Eukaryota > Viridiplantae > Streptophyta > Zygnematophyceae > Zygnematales > Zygnemataceae > Zygnema > Zygnema cylindricum. Next base: position 65,872 of record JBBHKE010002191.1, on the reverse strand, counting down.
ATCGGCCAGCGAAAATTCATACGAGAGACGTAATACCGTACCGTATAACTATGCATGATTCGCGGCGCGTATAGAGGCTCACCTCAACAGCTGGAAAGGGATATGACATTTTTTGTCGTTTGTGAAGAATCGAATATGTCAAAGCGTACGGTAAGTGTTGTATGGCTAAAACCATAGATGGCCTATGAGCATAAAACGCATGGAGTATTCTAACGAATACTACGTTCCGTGCGCATAAAACAATTTCAAACTTTTAAAATTCGTAGGTAAAATTCGTACTTTTTGTACTTTTCAAATTTAAATATTTAAATTTTGAAAACCCTAAAAACTGAAACGTGCAGCGAACTAGCGGCGAGCGCCGGAATTTACGGCGTCTCCAACTGCGGCGTCCTCCTAAAGACGGTGTGGAGGACAGAGAAAAATACGCGTGCGAGACGCCATAAATTGCGGCGTCCTCCTAAAGACGGTGTGGAGGACAGAGAAAAATACGCGTGCGAGACGCCATAAATTCCGCGGCTCGCCGCTCATATACAAATACGCGTGCGAGACGCCATAAATTCCGCGGCTCGCCGCTCATATAAAAATATGCGCGCGTAAATGAGGGAAAAGTGCAAAACTGATAAGTGCAACGATGTAGCGGCGCGCGCCGAAATTTACGGCGTCTCCAACGGCGGCTTCCTTCTGAAGACGGGGTGGAGGATAGGTAAAAAATACGCGCGCGCAAATGAACCACCGTCTTTTTTTTATGTCCGTACACTTTTTCGTACATTTGAGACGTACGAAATTTACGAAAGCTACGAAACAAACGAATTCTACGTAGTTTTCGTAAAAAAGTCCAAATCCGTACAAATTGGACACCTATGGCTAAAACTGCCACTACACCGCGAATCGTAATTAGAGTAAAGAAAAAATTAGAGTACAAAAACTAAAAAAAACAATTAGAGTAATGAACGCTAATTTATATGATAGAGCTGTTTCAACTATGAAGTTTACTCTAATTTGGAACGCTAATATCCTCTACTGTAAATAAGGTATTTGTACAGAATTTGGCAAAACGTACAGTTTATCGTCACTATGACGTTTGCACTACGTGGTTTGTTAAAACGCAATTACATGATAACGGCCTGTATTAAATCATTATTTTTACTTTTTTACTTAATAAAGTACAATTTTGCACGGTCTGAGGTCGTTCGTACTCCACACTATTTAAAACGAACCTATATTATAATTCAAAATGCTAATTAAACTTTACCTTAAATAGAATAATTAAAAAATTACAATCATTTACTCTATTTCATGTGATAGAGTCGAAATTTCGAGCAACCGAATTAGAGTAATTTAATCTAATTACGATTCGCGGTGTACAGTACACCGCCAATCGCTATTAGCGTAGAAGTTTCTTTAGCGTATATCAATAATTACAGTGGTGTACGCTAATTAATAATTTGAAAATTTTGAAAAAAAACATACATTCTAATTGTTCAATAATGCTAATTTGGGTCTTTGAAAAAAAAAATGTCGGTCGCAAACATGCTTACACTAATATAGGTATTTGTACATAATCTGACAAATCCTAGACAAATCGTCCGTTCACACAGTCGAAACGTGGTTGTTGAACGAATATGTGCGAACGTGATATTTGACAGCCCGATTTCATCCCCTTTTTAGAGCGCATATTCTCATGCGTCCGCGGTTACTATAACTCATTAATTATACTTTTAAACTTTAAAAAGGTACGACTTTGTACGGTATGACAATGACCGCACACCACACTATTTAAAAGACAGCGTACTTTCGTTTTGTACGGTACTTAGAAAATAACCCCAAATGGCGTAAAGAAAAGAACATAACAACGTTATGGTATTTTATAATTTAAAAAAAAAAAAGCAAGACGAAATTTGTATACATTACGCTAATAGCGATTGGCGGTGTATAGTACACCGCGAATCGTAATTAGAGTAAATAAATAATTAGAGTATAAAAACAAAAAAAATCAATTAGAGTTATGAACACTAATTTGTGTGATATAACTTTTTCACAGAGGAAGTTTACTCTAATTTATTTAAGTACTCTATATTGGGTTATGTCGGCAATAGTTATCCGCGCTGTAGTTATGAACACTAAATTACGTAGACGTACAAAACTTGTCAGTCCGTATAGTTTGACGTCATTATGACGTTAGTACTACACCGTGAAACATTATGAGCTTTATGTTCTCTATATCGGCACCCCAAAATTTTGACATTGATACCTTAAATAGAACAAATTACACTATTTAAGGACGTGGACCATAATCTGCCACGTATCTTAACACTAAATTAGAATGAATGACGCTAATTTTTTTCTTTACTCTAATAATTTCTATAGTCTAATAACGATTCACGGTGTACTTGTCGCGCTGAATGCCAGTTAAAGTTCACAATGACAACGATGTTGTTGACGGACGAGAGTTTTGCGAACCAGTTTTTTTTCGATGTGATTGATTTTTTGTTTAGTGCGATTTCACTTGCGATCACGATTTTATTAAATCATTATTTGTACCTTTTTACTTATAAAAGTACAATTTTGCACGGTCGGACGTCGTCCGTACTCCACACTATTTAAAACGAACTATATAATATTTTTTTACGCTAATTAAACCCTACCTTAAATAGTATAATAACAAATTTAGAATCATTTACTCTATTTAACGTGATAGAGTCAAAATTTAGGGCGACCGAATTAGCGTTATTTACTTTAATAGCGATTCGCGGTGTACTGTACACCGTGAATCGCTATTAGTGTAATAAAATAGACAGCGTAATGAAACAATTAGCGTAATTTAAGGTAAAATGGGTTTTTTAGGGTACACAATGATACTAAGGGTAAGGTTCCATTAGGGGAAAAATGTCGTTGTCTATTGAAAGCCGTACTCTTTCGTACGGTGCCGTACAAAAAAAAAAAATGTCAGAAAACACGCCTAGTGAACGAGGGATTTGATTCTCCACGTTTATGGGCGTAAACGTGGACCGTCAGATGCATAATTGGATACTCCATCGTCTGACACTTTCAGTTCGTAACAAATGACCCGGGGTAGGTCAATTCTTAGCGCCTGAACAAATAGCATCGTGCCTCGTGGAAAAGTGAACAAATATCCACGACGAGCTGGTATGAATAGGTGGTCACAATTTGCTGTCAGAGATTCTTTTAAGATTTTATAAATCGTATTCATCTATTACGTCGACCAATCAAGTTTCGCCACGCAAAAACAATGTCGGTTACTGACTCGACACAATGGAACGATGGCTTCAGTAGACGATTTTTTGACGTTTACTGAGACCGCCTAATGGAACAACGCTCTAATTTATCATTAACTCTAATTTGTAAATTGCTTTGTAAAAATTTTCGGCACATAATATGTCCACACTAAAACATGTGGATGTACGAAATTGTTCAAATCGTACGCCGTCTCGTTTTTTTGACATCGGCGTATGCCGAAAAATATTTACGCAATTACATAGTATTATATTTTCTGTACTTTTATATTTAAAAAGGTATGGAATAGTACGGATATGACAGTCCGTACACCACACTATTTAAAAGGGCCCTAAATTACAGTTATGAACCGTATTGAGCGGGGTACCTCAAATAACGTTCAGAAACATTTAGGGTACTTTATTCTATTTGAGAATTTGCCCAAAAAATAGAGGTACCCCAATTAGCGTCATGTACGCTAATAGCGATTCGCGGTGAACTGTACACCGTGAATCGTTATTAGACTATAGAAATTATTAGTATCAATAATAAATTAGTGTCATAGATTATAATTTGTGTATCAATACCATTATGAAAAAAATGTTTAATTGTAATTTCTCTATAACGCTGATTTAGGGTACGTCCCCATGTGTTAAAGTACATACTTTTCTCTGTCTTTTTGCCCTAAAATTCAGGGAACTTTGAAAAAAACTTTAGCCGTACGAGAAATTCATTTTTACCAAAGTAAAGTGAACGTCAATTCATACTTTGGATGTACGACCTGTTTGTCGTTATGTGAACGCATTTTGGCGTTTTCCCCTTTTAGACCCCCGGGCAAGAGAATCCAGCCCAAAAAAAAACTTCATCCAAAATCACCTCGAGGAGGTGATTTTAGTTCAAGTACCGCCCAAACAGCGAATGAAAAGCGTACCACGCACGCGCCACACGATTTGTAAATTTTTTGGACGAGGGAGAGTCCTCGCTATTTTTCTCCGCGCACGTCACGTGCTATGTACGGAAAAAAAATTGCAGGGGTCTCGGACTTCCACTTGCATTCATGGGTCCTTTGCATAATTTTTCGCCGTCGGCGCCTCTCCTCTCTCCCTCTCACACTATAGCTTGTATCTCACACTTTTTAGAATGAGATACGACAATATTGGTATAAAATGAAAGATCTTCAAAAAATATATTTTTTGAAAATTTTTAGGTTTTTATTTAATGGCAAATCGAGTGAGAAAAGTAGAAAAAGCGAAATCGAGAAACCATGGCGGAAAGTTCTTGAATCCGTGACGTCGACGTTGTCACAAGTGAGCGTGACGTCACAACGTCACCAAACCCTAAACATTTGCAATTTCATAAAAATCTAGACGTCTACCACTGTCGCTATTTTTGTTGGAGTCACCAATCGTCGGAAGTTTCGCAGTCGCCTTCAATCGTCACAAGTTGTACCTACGTCTACAACCGTCACATGTCAAAGTTCCGATTTCATTTTCGCACATTGGGACGCTCTTCAAAGTAGTACGGCGAATCTTCACTATAGTCCAAAATACTTTATCAAAGTACCGATTACATGGGGACGTACCCTTAGGTATACAGAATCCGTCGTCATTACGTATACGTTAAAATAGGCAGAAGTACAAAATCTTACAATTCGTACCACGTTGCGTCCTTTCAGTGTAATTACTCCATAATTATAATTTGGGTTTGCGAACGCGTTTGTCGCAAACTCGATTCCACGTTTATTCTAAGTGCAGTTCTGTATGCAACCGGCATAAGTTAACTACACTTTTCGTACGATTTTCGGTAATCAAGTACAGTTTTGTACCAGCAAACACATTTCGTACACCACACTATTCATGAAATAAGTACGGTAATTCCATTGACGCTAATTCACAAGAACCGTAATTAATGTCACCGATAAAATAGAATCAGTCACTGTATTTCGGGTATCAATGTCAAAATTTTGGGGCGCCGATATGGAGTACATAAGTCTAATAACGATTCACGGTGTACACCGCGAACCGTTATTAGTGTCAAAGTCACTAATTTGGGTTCTTAAAATTTGGATTTTTTTCCTCAAATAGGATACATGATTTTAATTTTTCCTTGACGTTAATTAAGGTACCGTACAAAATAGCGTAAAGAACGAAAATACAATAATATCTAAATAGTATGGTGTACGGTCGATGCCAGACCGTACATAAATGTACCTTTTCAAGTGAAAAATTTACAAAAAATGAATTAAATCAGACGCGCACGCTAGGAACGTGCGCTAAAAAAATGGATTATTCTGTTACGTAAATTAGTTTGACATGTACGGATATTTAAATTTCACGACGGCGTACGATTTCAAATATTTTGTACGAATATATATATTAATGCATATAATCGTACGGCGAGTATTCCATTTTTGCTGTTCCCAAATTAGCATAATGCCGAAATTAGAATACACCTTTTAAAAAAAAAAAACCAAATTCTTAATTAGCATCAATTACGGTAAATTTTCTTCAGCACTATTTAAACTTTGACACTAATAACGATTCGCGGTGTAGTTCCTCCACGTTTATTATGCATAGTTGCATACATGAAAGCTCGCCCTAATGAATACACCCGCTTCCTATTCCGTGCGATATTCGTACGAAATGCTCAACACTTTTAGAGTTTTAGAACATAGCCATACAATATCGCTGACAAAGTCGATGGTCGTCTCGGCGAACTTTCGCCACCAAGAAAGAAACGTTACCTTAACGATACTGTGATTCGTACGTTTTTGTACTTCGGACTCGACCAAATATCTCGAGGACTAACGATATTGTAAATAAATATTCATACATTCTGCTGAAAATCGAAATATTTACAGTAATTACAAGCAGTGTCACATTGTTTTTTTTTTTTTGTTTGCCATTTTAGGGTTTGCAACCTTGTTACTTTCTAGAAAATATTGTAACAGTGTTTGCTAGCGATATTTTTAATTTTTTGTAACTCCAAAAATATTTGCAAATACTCCAAGTATCCGTACACATTTCCTTTTTGAAATTTTAAACCTTTTTGCTTTCTACGAGAATACATCGTTCTCCGCATTCCTTGTTTGTTTCTAAGGAAATTTTTTAGGGTTTTGTAATCTTACAAGCGGCAACCAACCATGGTTCCTTCTGTCGCACGTGTGAACAGTTTCCATCCAAAAGAAGCTGAAGAAGCCTTCCTTCGATGCTGCGGTAGCCAAGTTTTCGTTCGATCTCGCTCGGATTAGGATCCGGATCAATCAGATCAGGTTTTAAAGCGAAAAGAAGGAAGAATCGAATGGAGAATGTCGAGTCGATAAAGAAATGATGGGATCCGGTAAAGAAATAGGAAACAGGAAAATCCGGTTTTCGTCGAGTAAAACAAACTAAATGAGAGTTCTATCGACCTTCGGCAAAAATCAGATTCGTAAATTAAAAATAACATTTGTGCTTAGAAACTGTAAGGTTGTCAAGTCTCACCTAAGTTTTAAAGTCTTAGAAGTTGGTTTTAAGTCGAAGGATGATACAGGAATGATTGATACAAAAAACCTAAGTGGAGGCATACCTTTCATTGCCACTATTTAGTTTTTGTCGTTCGTAATTTGTGTTTGCTACGCAAGTCAGCCGAGGACTTGATGGGCGTTTGTTTGTTTTCATTGAAAGTCAAATGGTGAGAATTAGGTGTAAAGCTGCTTGTGGCCCTTTATTTCAGTGGTTTTTATGACTCGGTCTTGATTCTTAACTCGCTTTTCATCGGCATACCTTTTTGCTATATGGTGGCCATTGTCCCTTGAGCCCATTCATTTATTTTTAATAGATGGAAGTAATTGTGGCAAAAAATAAAGTTATTTTTATACGGAAAGGTACTTGAATCCCGCTTCTGTGCCTTTGTCATATAATTATTGGTCAATATGCAACGATTGAAAAATACCAGATTCAACATTGCCACTTAGATCGCCAGATGTCAGTAAATTACATGTCAGTGTTTCCCCTTTGTATAATTCCTTATCATGTAAATTTGTGAAGATTTGATTCTTCTAAATGATGCGAAATCCAAGAAACTCTTTCAGCTATCTTGAATTTAGTATTGTCTATTCGGATTTGGAGCCCTTGAGTGCCCTTTAGTTTATTGGTTTGTTTAATTATTTGATTTTTTTTTTCTTTCTATGTGAAAACAGGTTCCTGTTAGTGGCTGGTTGGAAGCTTTTTCTGCTCACCCTCGAATCGGAAACGTTGAGAAGTTGAGGGAGAAGTTTGGCTCCACTGCCGGGTGGGGTGAGAGGGCAAAGCAATTCACTACACCTGTCATCACTATTAGAGTCTGTCTAATTTGACTAGTATAGTCTAATTAGACTAGTATTAGACTATTATAGTCTAATTGCTATTAGGGTTTGTGAATTACAAGTGCGAATACTTTGCTATAATTAACAGCACCACAATATGTTTTGCCACTTGGCTCATTGTTGGCCACTCGACTAAGCAGTGTTATAAACTCGAATGTATGATTGGGGAAAGGGAGAGAGGGAGAGAGGGAGTGAGGGAGGGAGGGAGAGAGGGAGTGAGGGAGAGAGGGTGAGAGGGAGAGAGAGGTAGAGCAGGGGAGGGGTCCAGACGAATACCAAGCAGGTTAAAAAGAAAAAGCAGTAGGACAACCTTCACACATCAATAGTGTGGTCCAGACTAATTCCATGGAGGTATAAAAAAAGAAAAAAGAAAAACCACCGTCAAACCCTAAATAGTGTGGCCCAGGCTAATTCCATGGAGGTATAATAAAAGAAAAAAGAAAAACCACCGTCAAACCCTAACTAGTGTGGTCCAGACAAGTTACGGAGACCAATGTAGTACTCTGCCCATCACTATTAGAGTCAAGAACTCCAATATGAGCACTTGTCTTATTGACCCAGATCTCCCCCTCTCCCCCTCTCCCTCTCTTCTGCTCTCCTCCTCCTCTCTCCCCCTCTCCCCCTCTTCTCCCCCTTCTCTCTCTCCTCTCGCCCTATCATTCTCTCTCTTCCTCTCCCTCCCTTCTCTCTCCCTCTCTCTCTCTCTCTCTTCTTCCCCTCTCTTTCTCCCCCTCCCTCTTTCCCTCTCTTTCTCCCCCTCCCTCTTTCCCTCTCTTTCTCCCCCTCCCTCTTTCCCTCTCTTTCTCCTCCCCCTCTCCTTCTTTCTCTTCCTCTTCCTGCTCTTCTCTCTCTTCCTCTTTCTGCCCTTCCTTCCGCCTCTCTCTCTCTCTCTCCCTCCATCTCTCTCCTCTCTCTTCCTCTGTCCCTCTCTCTCTCTTCCCCCTCTCTCTCTCGCCTTCTCTCTCTCCCTCCCTCTCCCTCCCTCTCTCTATGTCCTTCCCTCTCTCTCTCTCCTCCCACCGGCCCTTCCTCTCTTCCCGTCTCCCTTTCACGATTTTTCTAAGAACTGTGTTTTTTGTCCTTTTACAGGTGGTGTGAGGGAGAGCAAGCGGCAGCTCTTCAGTCGGCAAATGAGGCTGTCCTTCAGGTACTAATCAGTCATATTAAATTTAGTTTTTGCGTTCAATATTGAAATAATATTCGTCTTGATTCAATTTTTGAGTTTAGCATGAATCAAAACCGGTGACAATTCTATTTCTAGAGTTTAATTTGAGTCGAAACGTTTCACTATTCAAAGTTTTTGAGTTTAATATGCAATTGAAACTGATCAAAATTTGAAGATAATATGAGATGAAACGGTTCATAAATTAGTTTCCGGTTTTAATATGACTTGAAGCTTGACTACAATCAATATTTGAGTTTGTATAAGTTAAAAACTTGTCACAATACATGTCCCGAGTTGAGTTTATATGAGTTGAATATTTCTTCGGTTCAATCCTTGAGTTTGATTTGAATCGAAACTGGTTGCTATTTATTTTCTGAGTATAATATGAGTTGAAACTGTTCAGAGAGGGCTTTTTGTTATCTCTCCCTCTCTCCCTCTCCCTCTCTCAGTATCTATGCTCTCTTTTGTTTCAAGTTTTTTTTTTATTTGTTTCTCTTCTCCCTTTAGCCTCAAATCCAAACTTAACATTAAGGTCGTTTTGGATCTTTTTGCATGTTTCTCTTTTTGCTTTTGCTTTAATTTGTACTTAAAACTAGGGTCGTTTTTGTGACAATAACAGGAATTAGCCGATTGGAATAATCGCTATGAAGCAAAATTTGGGCATATTTTCATCATTTGTGCTTCCGGTCGTACCAGTTCTGAAGTGCTTCAAAGTTTAAAGGTGGGTTGTTTAACTTTCTTTCTTTCTTTCTTTTTCTATTGTTGTTGCTGTTGTTGGTGTTGTTGTCCTTCCCTTTCTTACCCCGTTTTTGCCTTTTTTTCTGTTTTTTCCGGTTATGTTTTTTTTTTTAAGCGGGAATAATAATGATTCGTTATGTATTTTGATTTTCGACAAAATGACTGTCTTTTGTGGAAAGTGGAGTGGACCTTCAAAACTTTTTTGTATCAAAAGATTGACAACAAGAATGGTTTGTAATTTTACTGTATCAAGTTATCGGTCAATGCACAAATGATTCTGTATTTTTTTTATAGTGCTGCCTATCTGGGGCCTTGTTAAAGGTCAACAAATTGCAATTATCCTAAGATAATGTGTGTTAAAAACAGTTCTTTGGTATAATCGATTCACCCCTGTTGATATTTTTTCTCCATATAGTTATCTACACCTCCTATTGTTATTAGCATCCTTGTCCCTTTAGCAACTTAACCAACTTTTCTTTATACACTACACCGCGAATCGTTATTAGCGTTGAGAAATTATTAGTGTAAAGAAAAAATTAGCGTCATTCATTCTAATTTAGTGCCAGGAGACGTGGCAGATTATGGTCCACGTCCTTAAATAGTGTAGTTTATTCTATTCAAGGTATTAATGTCAAAATTTTGGGGTGCCGATATAGAGTTCATAACGCTAATAACGATTCGCGGTGTAGTGTTCAATTTTCTTTTGGAGACCTCCAATCTTACCTTTACATCCCAGTTGTCAGTTTAAATATCCAGGCAAGTGTGCACGCTAAAAATTCACTCACTCCCACCAAGTAAAAAATGTAAAGAGATATTGGGAAAGGCAAATTGATGGTCAACCTGCATTCAATGTGGAAAATACAAGGACATATTTTCGAGTGTATGTTAGATTTTGAAGTTTTAACGTCATGATGAATTTCAAACGTCTTTTGGGTCCAATTGTTAGTTTCTGATACAATCACATTGTGTATAAATTGTCTTCTTTTGGATAGTTATTTTTATTATATCTGTATGTACATGCAAACCTTTTGGATACACAAACTAGATGAACTTACATCCAAGTTAGGAAACATAAACAGTTTCAAAACACAGTTTTGTTGTGATTCTTAATTGTATTTTATGTCGCTATATAACACTCTCCAGTCAAGCTTTATAATATGTTAACATACCTTCTTAAACTCTACTCTGAAGTTTGATATTTTGTCAGAAACCATTTATCAACACCTCAAATCTTTTCATGGAATCAGAAATTTGCCAAACGGTAGGATCGATCTCAGAAAGTTATCTGCAAATTTGTTGATGCTTTAAGATATTGATGTTTCACAAGTTATCTTTTACCATTTTCTGTTGTTTTTTTTGTGTTTTCATGTGGTTTGGATGCAGGAAAGATATCCAAACCGACCAATCGAAGAGTTAACGGTGGCAGCTTCACAGCAGCAACAGATAACGGAACTCCGTTTAGAGAAACTGTTTTCAGAAACTGTAATTAGCGTGGAGCATTGTTACGCCACACAAGAACAGAAAGTGGACAGAAATCCCAGTTTTCCAGTTCTAGAGAATACTCCAATTCCCCATTCGCTTTCAGGTAATAATGGTTTCTCATGCATAATTTGTTCCCATTTTTTAGTAATGTTTTTGCAAGGATTTCTTTTTAGTGCAAGTTTTTCTAAGGGGAAAATGTTGGCTCGAGTGTATGTTCAAAGCTTTTTGTTATATCTATTTTAACCGTCTGAGGATTCCTTACTATAAAAAAGTATTTATAACTAGGTGAAAGTTCATCTAAGCAGACTGTTCATAGCTTAGATTCAAGGAATTACTGGTATTAGTGCGAAATCAGTGTCTTAACACTATTTCAGGTCTGAGCCACTCCTTCCCTTGGTGTTTTTAACAATGTTTATTATCTTGGGTGAAAGAAAAACACGTTAAAATAGTGTTGTTAAAGCATCATAGGGATGAAAGCTAATCTTTTAGGAGAGAACCATTATTGCGTGCAACTCTAATTTCAGAGCAAAAAAAAGTTCGGGAAAGTAAACTTTGTGTTTGTTTTGCGCAAGTGTACACAAATTGGTGTAGTCATTTTAACAAAGTTAACCGATGGATATCTTCTTTGAAATGTAAATTTGTTCTTTGAAAACCGTCCTGTTAACGATTCCTTTTTATGACTTCCTTGTGTATGACACTCGTTTTCCTACTTTTCTTTGTTATCTTCTTTTTCTTATTTTTTCAGTAATTAAATTTCCTTGCTTTTTTTGGCAGCTTCTTTTTCCATCCTTGTTAACCTCTCCTTCTTTCTTTCTTTCTTCATCAATTCCTCTTTCCTTCCCTTCTTCATTAACCCTTTTCCTTCCCTTCTTCATTGACCTTTTTCCTTCCCTTCTTCATTAATCTTTTTCCTTCCTTCGTTAACTTTTCTTCTCGTTCCTGACTACCTGCAGTGTCTTCCTCCTCTATGGACCGACGAATCGCTTTGCTTGCCTCTCATCTTAAAGAGGAGCCTCAAAATTTGATTTCCCTCTCTTCTTTTCTTCCTAATCCAGTCACCTTGTGGGGTTCTCCAACCGCAGGCCAATCCGGTGCCTCCCTCCGCCCCCCAATCACAACTCACGTTCTCGACGCTTCTCTCGGATCCCCGGCTTCCGGGATCGAAATCAGTTTAGAGCATTTTTCGAGGAGTATTGATTCTGGAGAAGATAGCGGGAACTTGTCTACAAGTACTGGTTCTGAAAAAGGTGTTTTGGGAGAAGAGAGATGGTTGCAAATTGGAAAGTCAAAAACGGACAACGATGGACGGTCAGGATCGTTGATGACTCCTTCGTCTTATTTGGCTCCTGGGGTTTATCGTCTTACTTTCCAAACGAAGGAATATTTTACGAGGTGTCATAAAACTTCCGGGTTTTACCCGGAAGTGACAGTTACATTTGTGGTGACCCCATCTCAAACAGGTCAACATTTCCATGTGCCAGTTCTACTGTCTCCGTTTTCATACACCACATACAGAGGTAGTTGAAGAAAAAGGTTAGGGTAGTTGAAGAAAAAGGTTAGGAAGTTTATTTTCTCCTTTATTTTTTGAGCGACAGTACAAAGATAATACAATGGTGGTCAATTGGTCCAAAAGGAAGGCAATCTTTAATCTTTGATCTGTCATCCTTTATCGTCATTATTTTTGTTTTGTTGGTTCAAAGGTTTATGGACCTGTATGGTGTATTATAGAGCAAGTCATTCTGTTTTCTTGTTTGGAAGCTTTAAGGAAACACAATTTTCCATGCTCCTTTTTATGCTCTTGGATTTTACAGTTGTTTAATCATAGTTCAAATTTGCATAAACAATCGGAAACGCTATGTTACCCATACTATGTGTATTATACGATATATTACGAACGCTGGAGATTGTAGAAACCTTATTGATGAAGAAATGCCATACAGCCGTAAATGCTTTAATAGTCTATTACAACCCCTAAATGAGAAAAGAAGTCATGGTAGGATATGGAGTTTCGACAGTGTTTTTAGAACATCTTAAGGACATAGGAGTCTTACAGCATAAGGCATGCGATAAAAAAAGAAAAAAACAGGAAAAGTCACTGTAGATGTCATGCAATTTAGGGTCTGTGCAACAAAAATAGACCTGCAGAGTCAATTTAGTTTAACACTTTAAAGGGCATCGGGTGAAGAATGCTGAGCTCGGTTCCCTTTTTTCTTATCATTTCTTATCCCCAGACCTCGAAAAAGTAGACAATAAGCACCTAACACAGTGTTATTTTCATCCTTCATCCGGATGAATACAAAGCTTAAATAAAGGTACCAGTTTAAAAGGAAAATAAATTGAGATATGATGCGAGGAAAGGACTTGATTGAGATATGATGCAAGATAACGTATCACAATGTTGTATTTTTCCACCAGGCTCCTCTCTTCTCACCACAAAAGTCCAAGGCTGGTTACCGTCCACTTCCACTCTCTAGCGTCCCCGTAGTATTTTGGAATAAGCTTGTGGCCTCTGTTTCCGTTTCATACAGGATCCAAGATAAATAGGCAATTTGATCCGGTCACTCCATATAACCATTATGCGTAGAGACATCATCGAGTAGTGAATAGTGAGTAGTGAACAGATGTCAAAGAGCAGTGATGAGGACAGCTGGCAATCACAGTAAAAAACACATTTAAAGTCAAATTAATTGCACACAAACATATCTATAATACATATCATCTATGTGAGATTCAATGAATGAAAGACTTCCACCTGCCCATTTTGTGAAAAAAATCCTCCTTCAGTGTACAAGTGGCTATTGAAGCCCACCACACCATATCCGGTAAACGCCCCAACAAGCAATGCAACGATCAACATTTGTCCATTGTTGATTCCTTGCGATAGACACACTGGGACTTTCGTGCCACGTCACCTAACCATGAAAATGGAAGAAGAAAACGTGTCAAGCTGGTACACCGTGTATCGCTGTTAGTGTTAATGCTTTTTTCGCCACTTAAAACATCTTTTCTCCACACACACTAGTCCAATTTTCAGTTTGAGACCGCCAATCAGAAGCTGAGAATCTTACCTTTCAATCGCAACCGTCAGATCTACAATCCGTCAAGTGTGTACGGAGAAAAGATGTTTTAAGTGGCAAAAATAACATTAACACAAATAGCGATTCGCGGTGTAGTTCATTCCGTCAATGCATACTGAAGACTGACAAGGTGGTGGTTTCAATTCTGTCCTGAGTTTTGGACGGCCACACCAATACCAAGCTTGAGTTTTGACACTTCCTATAGGTCTCCAATAGATTTGATCTTTTTGGTGGTGAGATGTTTTGCTAAAACCATTTTGATTCAAATATTATGTACAACAAAATACTGCAATATTAACAGCTAAGCCATTCATTAGCCATTTTGACTCCGTTAAATAAGATGCAAACCAAACAAAGCTAGGGAAGGTTGCACATTCCAACGGAAACCGAATGCTTTCTATGTAAGAATATTCATAGTCTTAGAAGGTGACCAGGTTGAGGAGACTGAGAATCTCTATGATGAGGCTCATGAGGTTTATGCTGAGAAATGCTATAACTGCTCAAATATTGACTATAGTTAAAAAAATGGAGAATCATAAAAAAACAGTGTTGGAATTAACGAGTTAAATTAATAAAAACTGGCCCCTTCAACTATAGGACAGCCAAGCTTGTGCCTGAACCCCATACAGGTGTGAACTCCTTTCTCGACAATAATGCGAACACTTTATTAAGCAATCGAATTGTATTAAACCGGTCAAGTACACAAGTAACAACTTGGTTTCAACACTTCTAATAATGCGGCTGAAATAGTTGCTAAATTCACATAATTCAATGTAAAGTACTTAATCATTCAGACATTGTATTCTCAAATGACCTAATGGATGGTCATGATTTATGTTAATACAATCTCGATAATAATGAAACATGAATACAAGACAAAATGCGGTAAATGTGCGATATAACATCATCACAAAGGAAGAAAAATTGAGGATGATGAAGTGAGGATGAGTTAAGCAATAATCTGAAGTTCTACTTGTTAAAAAATACCCCACATAAAGTCCATCATCAAAAGACTATTTTGGAAACATTGACGGATACCAAAACATGAAAAACCACTGAAATATACATTCTGAAAGAGTATAATGTGGTACAACTATGGACAGCACTTACAACGATGAGGTTACACCGTGTATTTCTATTAGTGCTAAATTTTTTTTTGGCCAATTAAAACATGTTTTCTCTGTACACACTTGTCTGATTTTTACATGGGGAACGCCAATCGTAAGATGAGAATCTGATCTTTGAATCGCAACCGTCAGATCCATAATCCGACATGTGTGTACGGAGAAAAGATGTTTTAAGCGGCTAAAAAAACATTAACACTAATAGCGATACACGGTGTAGCGGTAAAAGCATCTGAATGAGATAACAAGCCTTCAGCCTGGTTGGAATCTGAAGCAACGGAGGAACAAAAACGTGTAATTTAAAGTTACACCGTGAATCGCTATTAGAGTTAATGGTTTTTTGGTCTCCTAAAACATCTTTTCTCAGTACACACATGTCGGATTGTGGATCTGACGGTTGAGATTGAAAGTTAAGATTCTCAGCTTCAGATTGGCGGTCTCAAATTGAAAATCGGACAAGTGTGTACGGAGAAAAGATGTTTAAAGTGGCGAAAAAATTATTAACACTAATAGAGATTCAGGGTGTAATCAACTAAAAGCTTGCCTTCATTTTAACCAATCAATGCAAAAGCAGAATGACAATATGCATTACATTCAAGTCCACAGAAAAAAAAAAAAAAACGTAAATTCAATAAATAATTAATTTTGTATTGAGAATCAAATTCGAACGATAAAAAAGGATGTTCGCCGTAGATGTCCTATGCGCATAAAACGCAAGGAGTAAACTAACGAATACTACAGAGAGTGCGCATAAAACAATTTCAAATTTTATAAAATTCGTCATAAAATTCGTACTTTTTATTGACTTTCAAATTTCAAATTTTTTAAATATTCACTACCCTAAAAAACTGAAAAGTATAACGAACTAGCGGCGAGCGGCGGAATTTAAGGCGTCTACCAATGGCGGCTTCCTTCTGAAAACAGAGTGGAGGACAGATAAAAATACGCGCGCGGCCGCGCGAAAATGAAGCAAAACTGGAAAGTGCAACGAACTACAGTAGCGCCGAGCGGCGGAATTTATGGCGTCTTCGTTCTGAAGACGGAGTGGGGGGACAGATGAAAATACGTGTGCGCAAATGAAGCAACATTTTTTTTTTAAATGCCCGTACAATTTTACGTACAGTGTGAACGTACGAAATCAACGAAATTTGCGAAACAAACGAAAACTAAGTTTTAGGAAAAGTCCAAATCCGTACGAATAGGACATCTATGATGTTCGAATTAGAAATTGAATCGTGACGTGACGATCATAAAGGTTAAACCGTTACTTTCCCGCGCTCCCTTTCAAAAAAGAAAATGAACGAAAGGCCTCGCAAAATTCCTAACACTATTTGAATTTTGGTAACGTCGCTCTCCTCTCCTTCCCTTCCCTCAACTGCCCTCTCGTCTCCATTCAAGGCTGCCTCCTTGTCTTCTCTTCTATACCTCCCAGTCTCCATTTCTCCTCTTCCTGTGGCTGCCGCTTTCCTTCCCAGACTTTCCTTCCCAGACTTGACCAGGTCGGTAGGAGGGTCTCTCTCTCTCTCTCTCTCTCTCTATCTCTCACTCTCTATCTCTCACTCTCACTCTCCTCTCCCTCTCTCTCCTTCTCTCTCTCCCTCTCTCTCTATCTCTCTTTCTCTCTCTCTCTCTCTCTCTCTCTCTCTCTCTCTCTCTCTCTCTCTCTCTCTCTCTCTCTCTCTCTCTCTCTCTCTCTCTCTCTCTCCTCTCTCTCTCTCTCTCTCTCTCTCTCTCTCTCTCAAAGAGAGTTCAGCTTTATCGGAGCCGCATTTGAGTCATCATTCCCCATGGATTCATTTGATCAAAATAGAAGTGTCGGTGGCTCAATGTCCGACAATCAAATGCGAGAGTATTTGGATAATTTCATGCGTCGGATTGATGAGAAGTTCTCGGCCGTGGATAGGAGATTTGATGAATTAGCTCACGGTGAGCCGGATCCCGATCCGGATGGAGGAGATTTCGATGATGATGATGAAGGGGCGAAGAAAGAGAAAGATAATAAGGGGAATCAAAAGCTAGATGATGATTCCGATTTAGAGGAGGATAGTCAAGGAGGAGTGGAAATGTTTCAAATGCCCGGAAAGACCGTGGTCTTCAATGATTTGAATTATCCTCCTTGGAAGAAGTATATTCGAGCTCAATTGATTTTGAGAGGTCTTTGGAAAGTCGTAAACGGAGAAGAAAAAATGCTGGTCGGAGATGTGAAGGCTTGGCGGTTGTGGAAGCGAAAGAATCTTGCGGCCATCACCGGATTGATGCAAACATGTTCGGTGTCCGTGCATGATCATTTCCTCACGCATAGCACCGCACATGGATGTTGGAAGGCGTTGGAATCCCAATTTGAGAGGGGAATCCAAAACAAGGGACAATATGTGTTTTCCGATTTTATGCAATTCAAAATTAAATCCAATGAATCTTTTGACGAAGTCGTGAAGAGATTCAATATTATTGTGGAGCAACTTCTAAACAATGGGAGAGTGATTACGGAGGAGGACAAAGTAATCGGATTTTTGAACGCATTACCGGATAAGTGGATCCACCTCAAGGAGATTTTACTTGCGAGGGAAAATAATACTTACGAATTTATTGTGAATTATTTGAAGATGGCGGAGAGTAATCGTATCATTTCCTCAAAAGGATCTTTGGGCGTTGGATCCTTGAATGTGACCGCTCCCGAATTCGCGGATTTGCATTATTTCCGTGGAAGAGGGGGTGGAAAAGGAGGAGGTCCGAGAGGTCGTGGAAAATGGCATGATAGGAGCGGAAATCTAAGACCTCGGTCCGTCCAGAATGATAATAGCAACGTCTTGTGTTTCCGTTGCAATCGGCCCGGACATATTTCGGCCTCTTGTCCGGATAAAGAGAGAGAATGCTTCAATTGCGGAAAATTAGGCCATACAAGTCAACAATACTACTCTAAATTCAATACCGGAGGAGGAAGAGGCGGTCGCAGTTTTGGAGGACATGGTCGCGGACATGACGGTGGTCGTGGTCATGGACGTTATGGCGGCCATGGCGGCAACCATGGAAATTTTGTCGACTTGGGAAATATGGAAGAAGGTGAAGGAGAACAAACGTTCACTTGTCTCCACCTCACTATTTATTTACTAAGTGACGCACGCGACGACGCACACGAAAGAGAGTGGATTATAGACAAGGGAGCGTCTCACCACGCAGTACGGACGCTTGTTTTATTCACTTACTGCCAAACCTGCCGCCAGTGAAAAACAATTACGTTGGTACAAGGTACCGTTCGTTAATCTACCGTGGACCATTTGGAAATGAAACTGTGTCGAGGCGCCGTCTAGTGAATGTCCTATATTCAGACAGTTCGGAATATATTAAGAGGCACTCAAATTCGGGCTGTGGAGCGAGTCGTTAGAGGTGATTCGGCGATTCGCATATATCGCGCCGACGGCAAATTAATCGGCGAAGGTGAAGTCACCAATTCAATGCATAGTCGACTATTATGGAGGCGACCGAGGAAGAATGCTCCTTTTACGGGCATTCTAAATCAAATATCGGAACTAAAGGGAAATTTATCATTATGGCACCATCGGATGTGTCATACATCGGAAGGAAATTTGAGGAGAATGATACAATTGACATGTGTGAGGGGATTCGATCTTGATACCGGTGAAAAAGTAAATGGATGCGATGGATGTAGTCAAAGAAGACAAATTCGGAAACCACATCCTACGAAAGATGTGAAATTTCGGGCTCAACATCCATTGGAGCTTGTCCATGTTGATCTATGTGGACAAATTAAGCAAGAGAGTCTTGGAGGAAATCGATATATTATAGTCATCGTTGACGATTATTCGAGATTTTCATGGGTTCGATTGTTGAAGAGGAAATCAGATGCTCTTGAAACTTTTATTGAGTGGCATGCATTTGCCGAAAGACAATGCGAGCGAAAAATTAAAAGCCATTCGTACGGATAATGGAGGCAAGTTTATCGCATTTGAGCGGTATTGTAAGGTGAAAGGAATTACCCAACAATTCACTTCATCTTATTCTCCGGGATCAAATGGAGTAGCCGAAAGGAAGAATAGGACCTTACAAGAAATGGTGAGGGCGATGGTGCATTCGGCCGGTCAAAGTATCTCATTATGGGGAGATGCCATCCTCACGGCCAATTACATTGTAATCGGAGACTTACTTCCGTTTTCGGTGATAAAACACCATTCGAATTACTTTATGGGAGGAAATCGGCTCTCCGTCATCTCCAAATTTGGGGATGTCGTGCTACGATATATATATGGATCAAGTGAAAAGAAAAGGGAAATTTGCGGCGAGGAGTTGGCCCGAAATTTTTGTGGGCTATAGTACGAAAGGCAATTTTTACCGTGTGTTTGATCATAAAGACTTAAAATCGGTTTGAAATTTTGTGGTCTCCATTGACCCACAGAATGAGCAGCCTATGTAAAGCCTCGAGGATAATATTAGCCCCTTATACTTTCCCGCTGAATAAGCGCCGCCCAGGCACACAAATATTCTGACCACTCTCACCCCTGTGAGGACAAGACTCCCTTGAGTCAAACGCAAAGAGAATCACTGAATTTGCTCCCGTGAGCAGTAAGTTATGGCTGGTCAAAGATGACCTTTATAGTTACAAGCTCTCTTACAAAGAGAGGTACCTAAATATTACTAAGTCTCGGTCTGCCTACTCACGACTACCTACTACTAAACCCTAGTCAAATAGGAACACAATATAGTACAAGAAGGTACAATGGGCGATGTACTTATTGTACAACCATTGTACCACAAGGTCTACAAGGTGACACCTGTCAAATCGGAAGCCATGGTTCCTCCTCCCATCTTCTCCTGTATCAAATAATGTGGCGCCACGTGGCACCGCGTGACGCTATCTCCGTATGCCGCAAAAATCTCACTTCGTGTGGCGGCTATAATGCCGGCCGTTCGATCAAAACATATTTTACATGGTTTAGATTCGAGTACATGCAGAAATTGCTCCTTTTAGTTAATCTGCTGTTAATTAGCTGTTGCGTTAATGTTTATATATTTATGAAACCCGTCACGCGGATCATTTCGTAACGCCTTAATGGTTAAGGCGTTAAGCTATAGGGAATCTAGAGGACTCAGGTTCAAATATAGACTTAGGCATCATTTTAGTAAAATACCCTTTACTTAAAAAACTGCCACTTTCTAAATATGGCGGCAGCCATGGCGAGCCTTTGATCCTCACTCTCTTTCTTTAAAGCAAAACTAAAATAGGGAAGTGAACTATTAATTATCTCTTTTCAACACTCCCCTTAATTCCTAGTCACTTTTCAATTTTAATCCACAGTTTTCTCTGCAATAAATCAACTTAGGGGAAGGCACTGCTTTTGTCATCATGTCTACAATCATTTCTCTATCAGTTTTATGAACCAGTTTAATAATTTTATTTTCTACCTTCTCTCTGACAAAGCTTAGTCTAATATCCATATGCTTAGCTTTGAAGTGATGTTTCGGATTATCTGCAATAGAGATGGCAGCTTGATTATCACAAAAAACATTTTGAGTTCCAGACTTCATGAACCCAAGTTCTTCAAGAAGAGATTTAACCCACATTAATTTTTTGGTGGCAGCACATGAAGCCGTGTATTCAGCCTCCATAGTTGACTGAGCAACTACTTTTTGTTGCTTGCTACTCCAACAACATGCACCGGATCCAATTTGCAACACATGCAATCGTACACCTCTTTAAAGGCACATCTCCATAACTGGCATCACTCCAAGTGGTGATGTCAGTGTGCTCCCCTCCCAAATGTAACCATAATTCCCTTGTCACCAGGTACCTCATCACCCTTTTGGCAGCCTCCCAATCTCTCTTTCTTGGTTCATTTAGACTTCTACTAAAGACACCTATAGCTGCAGCTATATCCGGACGGGTACAGTTCATAAAATAAATTAAACTGCCTACAATCTGTTGATAAGGGATATTTTCCATAAATTTTCTTTCTATCTCATCCATCTCATCATTAATGATCAATATTCCTCTCTCTTCACTCCCCTCAGACACTTTCTTCAAATCCATAGGAGGAGTACATTCGTTTGCTTTTTCCATCTGAAATTTTTCTAGCATATTACCGATTGCTTCTTTTTTAGTGAGTCTTATAATTATATTCCCTCTAATCTCTCTCCATCTGAATTCCCAAAATGTACTTTGCTTCGCCGAGATCTTTCATATCAAAATTGCTTCTAAGATCCTGTTTTATTTTGTTAATTTTATCTAAGGACTTGCTTAACACCAACAAATCATCCACATAAATAGTAATAAATATCACTCCATTCTCATCCTCAAATAAATATATAGAGTGATCTGAACTAATTTTGATATACCCCAAACGGTTCAGAAATTCGTCTAGCTTTATATTCCACTGTCGCGGGGCTTGCTTAAGCCCATAGAGTGATTTTATCAGTTTGCAAACTTTGCTTTCTTCCCCACTTTCCACGAATCCTTCCGGTTGCCTCATGTAAATTTCTTCTTCCAACTCTCCGTGCAAAAAGGTCATTTTAATATCCATCTGGTGGATTTCCATATCCTCCGCTGCGGCTATACTTAAAAGGATTCTAACAGAAGGAAATCTGACTACAGGTGCAAAGGTTTCTTCGTAGTCTATCCCTTCTTTCTGAGTATAACCTTTTGCAACTAACCTAACTTTGTACCTCTCAATGGTATTATCCGGGTTTAAAATAAGTTTAAACACCCACTTACATCCGATCGGTTTTCGGTCCGGTGTACAATCTACCAACTCCCATGTATTGGCTTCCTTGATAGAGGCCATTTCTTCATTTATAGCTGTGATCCACCAGCTACTTTCTGGAGTGTTTATGGCCTCTAACTATGTTTGAGGTTCATCTAGGTGAGACATCTTTGTGAGTTGGTTATTTACTTGTCTTTCTTGAAGTCGTTTACTACTTCTTCTTCCCCCTTCAAAATCGGAGCCGGTATGGAAGGCATCCTTGGGTTTCGTTTTGGGAGATTTTCAGCTCCCCTATCTTCCAATTCCGGTGTCTCATCAAGTTCCTCATCGGTTTCCACTTCGTATTGTGGCGTTGCCTCGGATGTTGTCCTTTCCTCCTTCTCCTTTGGTAGATCTGCAGATTTTTCTTTTTCTCCCTCTTCCTTCTCTTCATTTTCAAAGTCAAAGTCAGAAAACTGATCCGTTTCAAATCTGATTTTGACTTTCTTATTATATTTGAATGAATCAATGGACTTCTCTTCATTCATCACCACTATGTGTTTTACCAGAATTATATCTCTCTTTTTCAAGTCATACACTCGGTATCCTTTTGTGCTCTCATCATATCCTACAAGATATCCTGGCTTCCCTCTCCCCTCTAACTTCCATTTATTCTTATCGGAATCCAAAGTGTAGACTTGACTTCCAAACACTCTCAAACTAGACAAATCAGGCTTTCTTCCTGTCCACCTCTCATACGGAGTTTCCTCTTTATTTGTTGAAGTTAGGACTCTATTTTTGATGAAATTAGCATAGTTCATAGACTCTGCCCCAAACTGCAACCCTATCCTCTTATTAGTTAACATACTTCTGGATATATCTCGTAAAGTTCTATTCACTCTTTTCTGCTACTCCATTTTGTTTCGGATTATAGGGAACAGTTTTCTCATGATGAATTCCTTCTTCTTTAAGATATTTTCTTCAAATTCCCTTGAGGTGTATTCTTTCCCGTTATCACTTCTTATCTCTTTTATTCAGGTTTAATGTAGTTTTTCACTCCATACTTTATACTCTTTGAAACATCTTAACACCTATGACTTATGTCTGAGAAAGTATACCTTCGTGTATCTAGACCAATCATCTGTGATGGTTAACATCCATCTCTTCCCCCCATGTGAAGCATACCTAGCAAGTCCCCAAACATCAGTGTGAACTAGATCTAATATTTTCTCTCTCCTAAATATGGTTGCTTTTGGAAACGGAATTATATGAATCTTCTCTTGGGCACATCCACTACACTCATCAAAGGTCTCATCATCCTCAAAAGTAATACCCTCCACAATTCTTTTTTTCTTCATTTTCTTTAATCTATCTAGATGCACATGCCCCAACCTTTTATGCCAAAGCATCATCTCACTTGCACACGAGTAGAGAACACTCTTTTTATTACAAAGAACAATTTTGAACATTCCTTGACTGCCCTTTTCAGCTATGAAATAAACCTCATTATCAAAGCTTGCTGTGAAGATTCCTTTCCTAGTTCGTGTTTCAAACTCCTTTTCATCTAGGACAGCTGTTGAGACTAGGTTATTGCTAAGATGTGGAATGTAAAGAACATCTGAGAGTGTTACAATTGAGGCCTTTCCATCAACTAGAACCTTCAACTCAGGAGTTCCAACAAGCGTTGTGGTCTCTACTCTACCATCTCCGTACTTTATCTCAACTGTTGGGATCTTTCTCAGTTTAGTAAACCACCGCTTATATTTGCACATATGCATTGAAGCCCCTGAGTCTATGATCCACCCATCCTCGGGTGGATCCCTCTTACCTCCGAAAGCACACTTTTGTCTCCGTGGAATGTTGACATGTTTTTCAGTGTTTTTCAGATTAAGAAGAAGCTCCTCAAGCTCCTCTTCTAGTTCAGTTTTTCCTTCCACTTCCTCATCATGAACTTGAGTCAGGAAAGCCTTTTTCTTTCCTCCATCCCTTGAGGTTCCTTGACCATCTTTCAGTCGAAGATCTGCAAGTTTGACACAATCTGCCATAAAGTGTCCCGGTTTTTTGCAGAAGTGACATAATCCTCCTCGAGAAGTTTTTCTCCCTTGTCTATCAAATCTGCCACCTCCTTGTCCTCTTCCACCAAAGTTTCGATAGGGATCTTTCCCTCTCTCCTCATCACGCTTCCGCCAATCAGGTCTTGCTGACAATGCTTGAACACTTGGACTCCCTCTCCTAGGCTCTATGGTAATTTCTTTCACTAAAATCATTCCCACTGTGTCATCCCAATTCCAATTGCTATCTTCATGTTCTGCAATCGGTTAATGATATTCTCATACTCTTCAGGTAGTTTCATCATTAATGTGTTCACTCTTTGTCTCTCGAACCATGAGTTACCTGCACTCTCTAACTCTCCAAATAATGCTCCTAAATCATTGCAATAATTATTCATAATTCCTCCTTTATAAGTATAAGCTGCAATCTTATTTTCGGCCAACTGTTGTTACTGCAATGATCCACTCTTATATTTGTTAACTAGTGATATCCAAATCTGAGATGAAGATTGGACATACATAAGGGGAATGGCAATGCCCTTTGCTACACTTTTAAGAATTAAGAGCTTAGCAACCTTGTCTTTGTAGTTCCACTTTTCATACTCTGATCTTTTGGTGTGAACCCTTGTCGCTGTTTTTGGTGGTGCTGCTGCCGATATCGCCTTCGGCAATGGTGTCACTTGAGTTGTAACTGCTCCCTTTTCTCCTTCCATGACAATATCCTCTCCTTCCTCATCTTCATCCTCGGTGATGGTGGCAACTGTTCTACCAACTGTAGAGGCGGAGGTGCCAGAAAAATGTGTCCCTCCAAACCCAGGTAGAGGTGGGCATCGAATTTGTCCAGACACTATGCCCCATAAATGCTTCTCAAATCGTTCTCCCTCCATCATCATTTCCCAATAAAGAAAGTCTGATCCATCAAATATGGGCACCCTAGAGGGTGGGCCCATAACCTGAAATTATGTGGTCTCCATTGACCCACAGAATGAGCAGCCTATGTAAAGCCTCTAGGATAATATTTGCCCCTTCTACTTTCCCGCTGAATAAGCGCCGCCCAGGCACACAAATATTCTGACCACTCTCACCCCTGTGAGGACAAGACTCCCCTGAGTCAAACGCAAAAAGAATCACTGAATTTGCTCCCCTGAGCAGTAAGTTATGGCTGGTCAAAGATGACCTTTATAGTTACAAGCTCTCTTAGAGAGAGGTACCTAAATATTACTAAGTCTCGGTCTGCCTACTCACGACTACCTATTACTAAACCCTAGTCCAATAGGAACACTATATAGTACAAGAAGGTAGAATGGGCGATGTACTTATTGTACGACCATTGTATGACAAGGTCTACAAGGTGACACCTGTCAAATCGGAAGCCATGGTTCCTCCTCCCATCTTCTCCGGTATCAAATAATGTGGCGCCACGTGGCACCCCGTGATGATATCTCCGTATACCGCCAAAAAGCTCACTTCGCGTGGCGGCTATAATGCCGGCCGTCCGATCAAAACATATTTTACACGGTTCAGATTCGCGTACATGCAAAAATTGCTCCTTTTGGTTAGTCTGCTGTTAATTAGCTGTTGCGTTAATGTTTATATATTTATGAAACCCGTCACGTGTATCGTTTCGTAACGCCTTAATGGTTAAGGCTTTTAGGCTATAGAGAATCTAGAGGTCACAGGTTCAAATGTAGACCTAGGCATCATTTTAATAAAATACCCTTTACTTCAAAAAACTGCCACTTTCTAAATATGGCGGCAGCCATGGCGCGCCTTTGATCCTCACTCTCTTTCTTTAAAGCAAAACTAAAATAGGGAAGTGAACTATTAATTACCTCTTTTAACACGGTTATTGAGAAATCGACGGAATTGAAGAAGAATCTTGATTTTTATGAGGTAGACGATGTTGCCGATTTCCCAAACATTGAGGATTCGGATTCAGATGTGGAGTCGGAGTCCATTGTCAACATCAAGAAGGAAAAATCAAATGTTGATTCGCGTTCGGAGAAATTGGACATTGACATTGATGTTCGGAGTAATGCATGCCGAAATTCTAAAATGTCGACGGAAAGTAAAAAATCTTTGAGCTCAAAATTGAGTTTGCCAAATGTGGACGAGGAGGAGCAAAATGTGGAACATGTTCCGGTTCTTAGACAGAGTACTCGAGAGAATAGAGGAAAAAAACCAAACCGGATTTTATATGACAAAATTGGAGGAGAGAATTCAAATTCCCATTATTTTGTCTCCGATGCGAAGGAGACGGAATTCCTTTTATAGCAATTAATGTACGAGAATTTGGTCTGGGATCCTCAATCATACGCGGAGGCGAGAAACTCGTGTGATTAGGATACGAAGTGGATGCCGGCATGGGAGAAGGAGTATAAGTCAATTGTGGAAAATCAGACATTTGAGGAAGTAAAATTATCGGAAGGAAAGAAAGCGATTGACGCGAAATGGGTCTTCAAAACTAAAACTGGTGCATCGGGTGAAGTAGTAAAATATAAGGCGAGACTTGTATGCAAAGGATTTCAGCGAAGAGAGGGGGTTGATTACACGGAGACATATGCTCCCGTTGTGAAATTCGACTCTCTAAGAATGATTACGGCGATTGCCGCTGCAAAGAAGAAACACGTTCATCAAATGGACGTCGAGACCGCATTTTTGAATGGAGACTTAGAAGAAGAGGTATATATAAAGGTGCTTGAAGGCGTGACGTCACGGGAAGGCATGGTATGGCGTCTTCGCAAATCGCTCTACGGGTTGAAGCAGGTGCCTCGCACTTGGTAACTACGCGTACACAAAGTTCTTTTGGACTTTGGTTTCACACCTACGATTTTGGACTCTGGAGTGTACGTGAAAAGACAAGGAATGGATCAAATTATATTTTCAATTTACGTCGATGATTTCTTGATGACGTCAGATAGTTTAGAACGTATACGCAAATTGAAAGCGTACCTACGTCAACATTTCAAAGTCACATACCTTAGCGATGTAAAATAAATTTTGGGGATCGAAGTGATTCGTAATGCGAACGGATATATAAAGTTAAGTCACGCGCAATATTGTAAAGAGGTTTTAGCGCGATTTTCCATGCTACACGCAAAACCAATTTCGACGCTTATGGACGCGAAAAGCCAATTGCGAAAGTTCGAGGAAGAAGCGACTTTAGACGTACCGTATCGCAAAGCGATTGGGAGTTTAATGTACCTAAGTGTTGGTACGCGGCCCAATATTTCAGTTGCCGTTTCAATTGTAAGTCGATATTGTCAAGCGCCTAAAAAATCGCTTTACGAGGCCGTCAAACGTATATTTCTATACTTGGCGGGTACTGTCGATACTAGTCTTGTATTCAAATCTAAAAGCAAATCGTCGGAGTGCGTCGATGGCGACGCCGATTGAGGCGGAGATTTCGAATCGAGAAAATACACGTCCGGATATGCATTCATGTTTGGTGGAGCGGCGATCTCGTGGAGTTCGCGTTTGCAACCAACCATGGCACTAAGTTCAACGGAGGCCGAGTACATAGCGGCGTGCCACGCAAGCAATGCGTCAATATGGATAAGGGAAATGTTCGTCAAACTTGGATTTTCGATTGGATGTTAAAAAAATTTCACGGATAGTTTGAGTTCGATGGCACTAGTGAAAAATCCCGTATTTCGTAAGCGCACTAAACATATACAGATTCAATGGCATTTCGTACAAGATTTGGTCGCGGCTAAAAAAGTGGAATTTTTGTATGTATCGACACTTGAGGAAGTTGTCGATATGCTTACTAAGGCGGCGACGTTTGATGTGATTTTAAGAGGAGGACCTAAATTAGGGTTATTGTGATGTAGACGATTCTTCAATGAAGAGGGGGAATGTTACGATTCATTGAAAGAATCGTACGCTCGCGGAATCGGTTCGATTTCACGAAAGTAGTGTACTTTCTAAAATGTATCGAAAGTACTCTGACGTACGTTTCGATAAAGTTTTATAGGTTTCGCGAAACATGTTTGTTGTTTCATTTCGCGTCTAAAATTGTCGTACGATAGTACTTCTAGATTTGTCTAGTACTTTGTTTTCGCTGGTCGTTTTGCAATGTTTGAGTACTTAGTGAAATTTAGAGTGTTCTAGCTTAATCTGCGGACAAGTGGCAGATATTTAGAACAAATGTATCGAAAGTACTCTGACGTACGTTTCGATAAAGTTTTATAGGTTTCGCGAAACATATTTGTTGTTTCATTTCGCATATAGAATTGTCGTACGATAGTACTTCTAGATTTGTCTAGTACTTTGTTTTCGCTGGTCGTTTTGCAATGTTTGAGTACTTAGTGAAATTTAGAGTGTTCTAGCTTAATCTGCGGACAAGTGGCAGATATTTAGAGTGTTCTAGCTTAATCTGCGGACAGGTGGCAAATTTCTAAAGGTTTCTTGACGGCGCACGCTTACACATGCCACGCCATTGCTAGTGTGTTATTTAAGGGTAACCATGGACTTGTGTAAAATTAATCAACGATCAATTGGAGATATTTATGGAGGAATAGAAGAGATAGAAAAGAAATTGTAATTTCAGTTAGATATTAATGTGTGAATAATTTTGAAATGTCTCTTCAATGTTGATTCAATGTTATATAATTTGAATGCTTCTTTTGCTATAATTGTTCATTAGTGAAATCTGAATTTATCATCGATCCTTTCATCCCTCTCCCTCTCCCTTTCCCACTCCCTCTCCCTCTCCCTCTCCCTCTCCCTCTCCCTCTCTCTCTCCTTCTCCCTCTCCCTCTCCCTCTCCCCCTCCCCCTCCCACAACCTCTCCCCCTCCCTCTCCCTCTCCCTCTCCCACTCCCTCTCTTTCTCCACCTCACCCTCCCCCTCTCTCTTATTATCTCTCCTTCTCCCTCTCCCTCTCTTTCTCCCTCTCCCTCTCCCTCTCCTTTTCCCTCTCCCTCTCCCTCCCCCTCTCCCTCACCCTCTCCCTCTTCCTCTCCTTTCTATTCAATCAGCGTTAGGTAATAAGAAAGATGCAAACCTCTCACGTTTCTTCTGTTTTTCATGCATTTACAAGCATTTACATTTTTGTTGCAGGCCACTAGAAGATTTCACTGATGAAGCTCTCCTCCTCTTGAAGGAAAACTCTCTATTTTTGCGAGCTTTTTGTGTGCATTATAGGAATTGAATGATAGTGGTGTAACAAACAAGACTCGAATATCTTTCCTTTTGCTCACATCTTTCCTTATGCTCACAACTTTAATCATTAATTATTATAAACAGGAACAACATCAAGGGATTTGGCTTAATTCACTTGGAAAAGCGATGTTTGTGGTTAAACAATTTGACGATCATCGCAGATGTAAACAATCGTGTAGAATTATCAAGAATTATTCAGGAATCGGAGTTTCAAAATAAGGGCATTTCTGTAACACTATAGGTATACAAGGGAGTTGCATAAAAACAACAATTGTTTTACCTGATGAGAATTCCACTTAGAGCCTCTTCTTTGGCCGAAAGGACACCAAGGTACACTTCAAAGTTTCATTTCAATGGTTGTTAAATGGTTGTCAATTCTTCTTTTATTAGTTGAGAATTGTGAAAGACAAAATCACTTTAACCGGGAATCCCTCCCTTAAAGCCTCTCTATCTTTCCCACGCCATATCGGATAAATGCCCCAATAAGCAATTGACCAATCAACATTTGTCCATGCACGATTCATGGTCGACAGACACACTTTGATCTATAGTGCGCCTATACTAGAGGGTAATTACATATAGCGTATCAAATTGCTTCTATACAGTTGAAGTATGATTTGAGTGATGCAAATGATGCAAAAAAATCAGGTCACATTTCTCTTGTGAAGATGGAGCAAGATCAATACTAAGGTGTGTACTCAAGCTAATTCCTGGACTAGACTTTACAAGGTGAGGTAATATTGCTATGGTTTCTTTTTTTCATGACGTTCACAAAAAAACTTTGTTAAGTATGTACGAGGGACGGCAAGAGATAACTAATAGATCATAGGTAATTAGGTGTGAGGTTGGGCATCAGGTTCACAATACACAATTGTGTATTTGAATGTTTTAATGCGTGTGTTTTTGTGTTGGTGCGGTGTGTTGTGTCAATAGTCACATTTGTCAACATGCCAGTTTGGTTTGCCATTTTTGCATAAAATAAACACGTCAACTTTGTCATGTTGGGTTACACAATGTCACGTGTCAGTATCCTGTTAGCGATAAATGATAGGTACATTTTTTTCACTTATTGAGAATTGGTATTTTGGTTCTATACATTGATTGACGATATGACAAATAATCAACGTATTGGTTTAATGTTTTGGTTCGGAAAAATCGAAATAATAGATCATTATCTTGAAAGCTCTCTTAGGGTTTTATTGGTTACGTTTAGAGAAAACCGCAATAAACAAGCGAAGACAACATGGGGTAAGAGCATTAGCTCTAATTTTAATTATTTAAATTATTGTCATTCCCGCCTATAACTTGGCCAACCCGACTATGCAAATGGAATATTGTACTAAAGTGGAGTGATCGACATAAACATGTACTGAAGGCTGGCCCTGCCCGATTTTGGGTTACAGATATTATGAAGTGAATGGACATCGCACTAAAAGTTTCGTACCTTTCGTGTCATAGTACATGAGTTCTGACTTAAGTACATGACATCATAAATGTACTGGCAACAAACATGCAATTGTGGCCACCCAAATGCATTTCATAGTGTTATGTATCGGTAAGGATTTGGTGATAACCGATATGGGCATTTTTCCGAGTAGCCGATAATCAATATATTGGTACGATATATCGCTATCAGTGTTTCATCGCAGATAAATAACCGATATTTATCGGTTATTATCGGCGATAACACCGATATCGATAACTATCGACGATATCTGTACGGACTGTACAGATAAATGAACGGCCAGTACACTCAACTGTACGTGTTATTCCCCAAACGCGCTGCGGACCCCCTTCCCCCCGATTTCGGTAAAAAATCGCAATGAATAAACATTTATTTTTACTGTTTTATAAAAAACAAATGTTTCCTCAAATAAGTGCCCTTGAATCGTCAAAAGATTGTGGTAGTAGGCTGCAGTAAATGGCGGCAGTCTGACAGATGTACTCGTTTGATGTGTTCGTCTATACGTATGTTTTTCGATAAAGTTTGATTTAAAATTTTACAATGTAATTTAATTTGTTTGTTTCACTCATAGTTGTTCATAATGCATTTTTCGTACGATTCGAACGCGCGTAGAATACGTAGAAACTGGAGAGGTTGATTTGAAAAAATCATAAAAATCATTAATGAATTTTTGTCCGTACAAATCCGTACATGTCAAAAAAAAATGAATTCAACATGTACCGCAATTTGTACACTTTGCGTTAAATGAGCAGTATGATTTTTTTAATCAAACAAAAATAATTATCACACCTCATATAAATATTGGAAAATCTACATCAACTGGTTACGGGTCGCTCTTCAAAAATGCTGTAAGTATGTGTAGGCCTAGATTCAGGTCCTAGGTAGTGCCTCCTTTTTGTTACAATAATATTGTCTGTCTGTCTCGGACTAGGCAACCATGGTTTTCTCTCTCTACCTCTCTGAGAGCGTGCGACTTCAAAAAAGCAAAGTACATGCCATATGCAAATGACATTTATCATCATTCAACATTGCACAACGTAACATGTTAATTAATAAAAAAACAATCACATTAAACCAAAAAAAAAATACATATATGTTCTTCATCTATTTTTACTTTCATGGCGGCTTCTTTTCAAACATTTGAAGAAGATGTTCATACATATTTTGAACTACGGCGTGCAAATAGCGTGACGCTGCAACATCTCTTTTTGAAATTGTTCGTAGATGTACAATAAAATTCCGTACATATCCGTGAACATTTTGTTCAGTACCGATACGTGCATCGTAACTTTTCATAATCTTCCGTACAATTTCCGTGAGAAACCGTACAGTTACCGTAATGTGTCTGTACATATTCCGTAAATTGTCCGTTCATTTTACAATAGACGTTTTTTTGCGATTTTTTCAAAAATTGCGTAAAATACGTTGAAACTGGAAAAAATGAGAAAATCGCATCATTTGAACAACTAGGGTTTCAATACTATAGTTATAGAACTATAAAGTATTGTTTTAAATTTAGGGAATTGCTAATCACAGAGACGATTTTTGCTGCGCGCAGGTAGTTGTCAGAAATTGTACATTTGAAGTACAGTTTCGTACAAGCTACGTACCTTTAAGTTCATATTTGATGGTTAATCCGTCGAACAACTTTGATTGGCAAAATATTTTAATGGCGGTTAAAAAACTGTCGCGCTTGCGAACGTTGACCGTCATGAAAAAAAAACAATTCACATGGCCGGCGCAGGTTTACTGTAACAAAATTGAGGCAGCCACATATAAATAAAATGGTTGCGCGCAGGTAGTACTCACTTCACGTGAGCCCACTGTGAAATCACACACCGACAATGTGAATCAATGTGAAGTACTTATTCAATGTAAAAATGTTGATTCGTAAATAGTGTGGCTTCATTTGGTCGCGCGTGACGACGCGTCATTTTAGTTTCATTGATATTTATACGCGGGTACGCTTTTATATTTTGTACGAAGTTTATTTCGTTTCGTGCGAGTTTATACATGTCGTACGTCGTCCTTTAATTTGTGTCCAAGTTCAGCGTAACGGTTCGCGATTAGATTCCATTTTTGCGGTTAAATGTTGGTGTATGCTTTCACAGTGGAACTCACTTGAAGTGAGTAACTACACGGCGAATCGTTATTAGTGTCAAAGTCACTAAAGGCGTGTTCCCATGTGTTCAAGTAAGGTTTCTTTTCCGTCGTTTTCACAAAAAATGGGACTTCCAACGAGAAAATATTACGCCGTACGAAAAACGGGCAAAAACACAAGTACATTTTGCGTCATCTTAGAACTTGGAAGGTACGGCAATTTGGCGTTATTATCATCGCGACCCACTTTAGGCTCATCCACTTGCACTGGAATCAAATCGGGATCTAATTTTAACCAATTAACACTTCATTGAAGAATAGAAATCCAATATTGCACGCTTGAAACGTCTTCGAATTTTTTTGAAAGAGGGAGAGTACACGCTATTTTTTCCCTGCTCGTCACGCGCATGTACGTTCAAAAATGACAAGCATGTACGGAAAAAAATCGTTGGGGTCTCGGACCTCCAATTTCATTCATGTGTCCTTTGCAAAATTTTACGACGTCCTCGTCTCTCCTTATCTTTCTCATTCGACCGCTCCTCTTTCACTCATCTCTAAATGAAAAGCAACAATAATAGTATCAAATGAAAGATACTTTTTTTCTTTTTTTTTTAATATTTTTGGTCTTAGTTTGATGGCATATTGAATGATAAAAGGTAAGAAAAAAATCTCTAGAAGCCATGGCGGAAAGTTTACGTGCTGATGATGTCACAAGGTAGCATGACTTCGCAATGTCACAAAACCGTAAACATCTACAGTGTCACAAAAAACTCGACGTATACAACTGTCGCCGTTTTTGTAGACGTCACTAATTCTAGGAAGTTTTGTAGTAGTCTACATTATGTTTCGTACTATCGTAGGTTGTCGCACATTTTGTAGACGTCTACAACTGTCACATATTTAAAGTAATGAAAACGCAAGTAACATTTGACACAGGCACACTTTTAAAAGTACACCGTAAAATCTTCGCTAAAATCCAAAGTAACATTTCAAAGTTTCGGTTACATGAGAACACGCCCTAAAGGCGTGTTCCCATGTGTTCAAGTAAGGGTTTTTTTCCTTCGTTTTTACAAAAAATGGGACTTCCAACGAGAAAATATTACGTCGTACTAAAAATGGGCAAAAACACAAGTACACTGTGAATCGCTATTAGCGCAATAAAATAGATAGTGTAATGAAACAATTAGCGTACTTTACGGTAAATTGGATTTTTTATGGTACACAATAATACTAATTTATCATTGACTCTAATTTGTAAACTGCTTTGTAAAAAATTTCGGCTCATAATATGTCCACACTAAAACATGTAGATGTACGAAATTGTTCAAATCGTACGCCATCGAGTTTTTTTAACATCCGCGTATGCCAGAAAATATTTACGCAATTACATATTATTATTTTTTATGTACTTTTATATTTCTGACCACCCTCACCCATGTAAGCACAAGACTCCCCTGAGTCAAATGCAAAAAGAATCACTAAATTTGCTCCCCTGAGCAGTAAGTTATGGCTGATCAAAGATGACCTTTATAGTTACAAACTCTCTTAGAGAGAGGTCCCTAAATATCACTAAGTCTTAGTCTGCCTACTCACGACTACCTACTTCTAAACCTAGTCCAATAGGAACACTATATAGTACAAGAAGGTACAATCGGCGATGTACTTATTGTACGACCATTATACGTCAAGGTCTACAAGGTGACACGTGTCAAATCGGGAGCCATGGCTCCTCCTCCCATCTTCTCCGGTACCAAATAATGTGGCACCGCGTGACGCTATCTCCGTATGCCGCTAAAAGCTCACTTCCCGTGGCGGCTATAATGCCGGCCGTTGGATCAAAACATATTTTACACGGTTCAGATTCGCGTAGATGCATGAATTATTCCTCTTCGTTAGTCTGGTGTTAATTAGCTGTCATGTTAATGTTTATATATCTTTAAAACCCGTCACGTGTATCGTTTCGATAACGCCTTAGTGGATAAGACGTACAACTACATAACGATCCGCAGACCCATGATCAAATATGGAGACTATTTTGGTAAAATAACCTGTACTTCTTAATATGCCACTTTCTAAATATCGTGACACCCATGGCGTGCTTTTGATCCTCACTCTCTCTCTCTCTTTAAATTGGAAATAAATTAGAGAAGTGAACTATTAATTACCTCTTTTCAACAAAATCAGACGCGCACGCATAAGAACGTGAGCTCAAAAAAACGGGATTAGTCTGACACGTAAATTAGTATGGTGTTGTTCTTTGGTCTAAAATAGACCGCAGAAGCCACCCAAACTATCATGCAAAATGCTAAGCAAAAATAGGTCGACGAACAATCATTTGAAATGCATCCTCCATTTGACATACAACAACATTTAGGGTTTCATGGAATAATCAACATAAATAAACCCTATGACAACATCTAAGGTTTGATGGAATAATCGACATAAACAAACCCTAGGACAAATGCATAAACAATGCATATGAAACATATATAAAATAACATAAATAAATAATAAAGACAAATGCATTTCATATAAACAAAAGTATAATCAAAGTATAATTAAATAATCATTATATCATTCAAAGTGCATGACCTAATCGATAACCCTAAAAGTCTACATCTTCGGTCCCCACTTTACTAACCAGCATTGATGATTTTAATTCCTAACCAAGCTCATTCCTATATATATCCATAATAACATACTAAGAATTAATTAATCGTAAGCGTACACCTGAAAGTCAAGCACTCGTAAGCGTACACTTGTCTGCATAAACGACAAATAAAGACACACAAATTAAACTGTCTAAACCCTAAATGATCACGTAAATAAAACCTGTCATATTCAACACTAATTTATTAATACGCAAAAGACAAAACATTGTTGCTCCAAATATTTACACCGACGCGTCCGCAAAATACGCGTCATAAACGACAACTTGCTTAGTCACTCGTAGATAAATCCACGTAGTGAACCGACATCGCATATGTACGGTCCACCTAATAATACGTCATTAAAGATAATGAGATCCTTGAAAATATCGGCGGACGCCATCCGCCTTCCACGTGTACCACGAATCACTTGTCAAACAATCCGGGACGTCCAAAAATAAATATCGTGTGATTGACGCGATTTCGCGTCACCACTACATAAAAAATCTCGGCGGCCTATATCCGCCGTCCGTCGCTCTTAATCGGCACCCTTGATGTCGCGCCGCGTGGTCATGAAAATCCACTTGTCGAAACCTCGTCAAACCATCCAAATTAGTCCGTACCGTTACTACGTACTTCGCCATAAATGCCGCTGACCAAATAAAAGTACAACTGTCCAAAATTGATACGCCGTACCGGCGGCGTCCTTTTCATTAATGTGTCTGTCGCATTATATTTCGTACGACCAACGTACATTTTCAAACACTTCGAATATTTCAATGTCGGATCGCTTCGCGATCCGCCGTCCATTTCTATTACGCATTCCGCGCCACTTAATTTGTCATTTACGTCACTTTAAATTCATCCGTACAATTACCCCCCAAATCCACAAATCTATTCGAACCTCCACACTACATCGCGTAAATGCGCACGCACGCGAACACGCGCACGCACGAAACGCTCCGTACGCACGAAACTAAGTTTTCAAAAACAACACTCCCCCGAAAAATTAGTCTCGTGCATCCATGGCGCCACGTCATCAGCTGTCACCAATGTTACCAGCTGTCACACCTGCTTTCAACTGCCTTCTCCATTTTAATCCGCCATATTTCTCCAACAAAATTTTCCCACTTGTTCCACCATCGCTTCCGCTGCCTCCACATACCATCGAGATTTCATAATACATAATATATATATTTTCATTTTCTTTTCTCTTTTCTCAACAATATCTAAATCCGAAAATTTCCCATAAAAATACATAAATAATAAATTATTTTCCGAAAATCAATTCTACCAATAATAAATAAAACTCCTACAAAAATTACCACATTTTCCTCTAACTACCATAACAATTTCCAAAAATAAAACTTTCCAAGATTTCTCAATTTCGCAACCCGCGTACTTAATCCCACAAAATAAAACATTAAAAATAAAAGTAAATAAAATTTTTATTCTCTATCCCAATTTTAAGCTCCATTAATGTTACATTTCCGAAAACTACCAACAATCCGAAAAATAAAATCTCATAACATCCCATAATTATAGATCCACAAATTCGGATCTTTCACCAAATGCCACATCTCCACCTTTCGGATCTCTCCCCCAAATGTCGAATCTCCACATTTCGAAATGCTTCATTAAAAATAAACATTTATTTTCCAAAACTAAAATATCGATTCTCAAAATAAATCATTTTCATTGAGGGTAGACATTTCGGCACTGTCACTAAGTTAACCCTTGGGGCGATGCAAGATTAAACTCGGCACATACCAACACTATGATAAGGCCGATCTCATGGGTACAAAGACACCATTACTGCAATACAACCAGCAAGAACAAAATTAACCCGCTACAATGCGTGTGACAAAAACCTACATCGACTTAACCTAACATATGATAGATGGGGTGTGGGCCCATAACCTGTTGTTCTTTGGTCTAAAATAGACCGCAGAAGCCACCCCAAACTATCATGCAAAATGCTAAGCAAAAATAGGTCGACGAACAATCATTTGAAATGCATCCTCCATTTGACATACAACAACATTTAGGGTTTCATGGAATAATCAACATAAATAAACCCTATGACAACATCTAAGGTTTGATGGAATAATCGACATAAACAAACCCTAGGACAAATGCATAAACAATGCATATGAAACATATATAAAATAACATAAATAAATAATAAAGACAAATGCATTTCATATAAACAAAAGTATAATCAAAGTATAATTAAATAATCATTATATCATTCAAAGTGCATGACCTAATCGATAACCCTAAAAGTCTACATCTTCGGTCCCCACTTTACTAACCAGCATTGATGATTTTAATTCCTAACCAAGCTCATTCCTATATATATCCATAATAACATACTAAGAATTAATTAATCGTAAGCGTACACCTGAAAGTCAAGCACTCGTAAGCGTACACTTGTCTGCATAAACGACAAATAAAGACACACAAATTAAACTGTCTAAACCCTAAATGATCACGTAAATAAAACCTGTCATATTCAACACTAATTTATTAATACGCAAAAGACAAAACATTGTTGCTCCAAATATTTACACCGACGCGTCCGCAAAATACGCGTCATAAACGACAACTTGCTTAGTCACTCGTAGATAAATCCACGTAGTGAACCGACATCGCATATGTACGGTCCACCTAATAATACGTCATTAAAGATAATGAGATCCTTGAAAATATCGGCGGACGCCATCCGCCTTCCACGTGTACCACGAATCACTTGTCAAACAATCCGGGACGTCCAAAAATAAATATCGTGTGATTGACGCGATTTCGCGTCACCACTACATAAAAAATCTCGGCGGCCTATATCCGCCGTCCGTCGCTCTTAATCGGCACCCTTGATGTCGCGCCGCGTGGTCATGAAAAATCCACTTGTCGAAACCTCGTCAAACCATCCAAATTAGTCCGTACCGTTACTACGTACTTCGCCATAAATGCCGCTGACCAAATAAAAGTACAACTGTCCAAAATTGATACGCCGTACCGGCGGCGTCCTTTTCATTAATGTGTCTGTCGCATTATATTTCGTACGACCAACGTACATTTTCAAACACTTCGAATATTTCAATGTCGGATCGCTTCGCGATCCGCCGTCCATTTCTATTACGCATTCCGCGCCACTTAATTTGTCATTTACGTCACTTTAAATTCATCCGTACAATTACCCCCCAAATCCACAAATCTATTCGAACCTCCACACTACATCGCGTAAATGCGCACGCACGCGAACACGCGCACGCACGAAACGCTCCGTACGCACGAAACTAAGTTTTCAAAAACAACATATGGCATGTACAAATATTTTAAATTTGCAATAGCGTACGATTTCTAATATTTTGTACGGATACATATATTAATGTATATAATCGTACGTCAAATTTTCCATTTTTGCTATACCCAAATTAGCATTTACGCCGAAATTAGAATACACATTTTTTTTGAATAATTTCAAATTTATAATTAGCATCAAGTGCAATAAATTTTCTTCAACGCTATTTAAACTTTGACACTACGATTCGCGGTGTACCTGCGCGCAACAATTTTTTTTATATGTGGCTGCCTCAATTTTGTTACAGTAAACTGCGCCGGCCGTGTGAATTGTTTTTTTTTTATGAAAGTCAACGTTCGCAAGCGCGACAGTTTTTTAACCGCCATTACAATATTTCGCCTATCAAAGTTGTTCGATGGATTGATCGTCAAATCTGAACTTAAAGGTATGTAGCTTGTACGAAACTCTACTTCAAATGTACAAATTTTGACAACTACTTGCGCGCAACAAAAATCGTCTCTGCGATTAGCAATTCCCTAAATTTAGTGACCTTTATGTTATGCATTGTCCGTCATAAATTTTAGTTAAATAGTTACTGAATATATACATTATATGACATTCCACGCTGTATAAAGTAAATAATATAATATAGTATGCATATAATAATATGCATACTATATTTTTAAAAGTTATTGTCGATATGGAATTTGTTCGTCTCTGACCGATTTATCGGGACCTCTAACCGTTCGAGAACCAATAACTATCGGTACCAGAGTTATTGCGATAAATTTTTAATCGATGCACAACACTAGTATTGTAACTCTGAGACCTCCATAAGTCCTCAGAGTGGACAGCTTCCAAGAAGCCTCTAGGATAATCCTGACCCCTTTGTGTTTAAGCAAAAATAACTGCCACCCTGGCAGACAAAAACCCTGACCAACTTCACCCCTGTGAAGGCAAGACTCCCCTGAGTCGATAGCAAAAAGAATCTCTGAATTTGCTCCCCTGAGCAGTAAGTTATGGAGGGTCAAAGTTGACCCTTTTGTACAGAAGCTCTCTGGGAGAGAGGGTCCTATCTTCTAATTTTTCTAAGTCCTATCTCTCTCACAAACTCTATCTACTGATTTACGGAACCAATCAGAATTGAGTTCCGTACGCAAAAGTACATCTGCCAGTGTACTTTATGTACGGACATTGTACGACATGGCCAAAATGTCGACACATGTCAAATCCGGATTCGGTGCCATAATCTCCGGAGATTCCACAATCCAACGGAATTTCGCCACGTGTCATCCGATGTGGCGATGGCTACAAACCGCCGAAATCTTCCTCCGCGATCTCGGCGCTAATCTCGGCCGCCGATTAAAGTCGGCTTTAATCGTAGCCGTAATAAATACATGCGCGGTATTTGTTTCATTTACGAAACAAATGCGCGGTACTGATTTGTGTCCGTACTATAAGTCGTACATTTATATTTTACTGGATCTATGTATCCAGTAATTCATTTCAGTTAAATGGTTTATCGCGCGCATAACCATTTAAATAAATATCAAACTATATAGTACGTAATACTACTGCTAGACTTAACGCCTAAGGCTACCGGCTATTTCCTATCTGCCGGCCGGTAGGTACATGGATCAAATCCTGCCGCCGGCACATACCTTTTAATTAAATAAATAAACCCTAACATAAAATTCCCGTAAACCTCAGGATAGCCAAGGTAGCCATGGCTCTAGCTTCCTCTCCAATTTCTCAGTGACTGCGACAAGTTTGAGAGTTGGAGAGAGAAGTTAGAGATAGACTGCCTCGACTTCTATATTTCTTTTCAGACCTAGAAAATACTAATAAAACCATTAGTTTCTACACTCCCCTTATTTTCTAGTCAATCTTTAATTTCAGACCACACTTCTCCCTGCAAAAAATTAGCTTAGGGGAAGGCACAGGTTTGGTCATCATA
The DNA here is from genome assembly GCA_037447655.1 of Zygnema cylindricum. Lineage (NCBI taxonomy): Eukaryota > Viridiplantae > Streptophyta > Zygnematophyceae > Zygnematales > Zygnemataceae > Zygnema > Zygnema cylindricum. Next base: position 25,324 of record JBBHKE010002191.1, on the reverse strand, counting down.
TCTGCTACCATCTCACTATCTGGTCTGTACTCTAAACTGATTATTTTGTTTTCTACTTTCTCTCTAACAAAGCTGAGTCTGATGTCCATGTGTTTGGCTTTAAAATGGTGTTTAGGATTGGCAGAAAATAGCGATTGTTGCCTGATTATCACAAAATATTTTCTGCACACCACTCTTAAGGTGACCAAGCTCACCAAGCAAAGACTTGACCCACATCAATTCTTTTACAGCAGAGCAAGAGGCCATATACTCAGCCTCCATGGTGGACTGAGCAATAACCTTTTGTTGTTTGCTACTCCAACAGCAAGCCCCATCACCCACATATAATACATATCCAGAAGTACATCTCCTCATCGGAGCATCACCATAACTGGCATCACCTCCAAGTAGTGATGTCAGTATTCTCCCCACCTAAATGCAACCATAGATCTCTAGTTCCTACCAAGTATCTAAGGACTCTCTTAGCTGCCTCCCAATCCTTCTTAGTGGGAGCATTTAGACTTCTACTCAGCACTCCTACAACTGCAGCTAAATCCGGCCGGGTACAATTCATAAAATAGATTAGACTTCCCACTACTTGCCTGTAAGGAATAGTTTGCATGAACTTCTGTTCATCAGGAGATAATTCCTCGTCTAAGACTATGACTCCTTCTTCCTCACTCCCCTCACTTCCCTTCTTCAACTCCATTGGAGTTGTACAACTATTAGCTTTATCCATTTGAAATTTTTCAAGCATGTTCCCTATTGCTTCCTTTTGAGTCAATCTTATAATTTTCCTTTTTTGGTCTCTCTCTACTTAAATTCCCAAAAATATATTTTGCTTCCCCCATATTCTTCATTTCAAATCTCCCCTTAAGATCGGTTTTCAGTTTATTAATTTTTTCCATTGATTTACTTAAAACAAGCAAATCATCAACATAAATTGCAATAAATATAAAACCTTCCTCATCTTCGAAAACATAGATTGAGTGATCTGAGCTGATCCGAATATATCCTAGACCGGTAAGAAACTCATCAAGCTTCTTATTCCACTGTCGAGGCGCCTGTTTCAAACCATAAAGAGATTTAATCAGCCGGCATACCTTACTCTCCTCTCCTTCTTCCACAAACCCTTCGGGTTGTCGCATGAAGATCTCCTCTTCCAATTCTCCATGCAAAAAGGTTGTTTTGATGTCCATCTGGTGCACTTCCATGTCTTCCGCCGCTGCTAAACTGAGAAGTATGCGGACGGAGGGAAATCTGACCACCGGGGCAAAGGTTTCCTCGTAGTCAATTCCTTCCTTTTGTGTAAATCCCTTTGCCACTAATCTGGCCTTGTAGCGCTCGATTGTGTTATCTGGGTTCAGTTTTAGTTTGAAAACCCACTTACAACCGATTGGTTTTCGGTTAGGTGGAGAGTCCACCAGCTCCCAAGTATCGGCTGCCATGATTGAAGCCATCTCCTCATTGATGGCTGTCTTCCACCGGTTTCTTTCTGGACAAGTCATCGCCTCTCTATAAGATTGAGGTTCATCTTGATGAGATAGTTTAGTTACCTTGTTATTAACCTGTTTTTCTTGCAGTCTTTTGCTACTTCTCCCCCCCCCCTCAAAATCTGAGGCCGGAATAGATGGTTCACGTGGATTCTTTCGAACAAACTCGGCTTCTCCCCTATCCCTTGATTCCGAATCAATTTCCACCACGTCTTCCGCTTCGAGTAGAGTTGTCACTGGAGTTTCCACAGCCGAGTCCTTTTCAGTCTGATTTGTTCCTGCAAGAATGTCATCTTCTCTAAAACCTGGATAGTTAGGAAGCTCAAAGTCATCGGAATTTTCTGACTCAAATCTGATTTTTACTGACTTCGTATAATTGAAGGGATCTACAGACTTTCCTTCATCCATAACTACTAGATGCTTTACTAAGATTATATCTTCCCTTTTTAGATCATAAACTCTATATCCTTTAACATCTTCATCATATCCTAATAAGTATCCTGGTTTTCCTTTAGGATCTAGCTTCCAATTGGACCGATCAGTATCTAGACTGAACACTTGACTGCCGAAAACCTTTAAGTGAGATATGTCTGGTTTCCGGCCTGTCCATCTCTCATAAGGTGTTTGATCTTTTATAGCTGAAGTAAGAACTCTATTCTTGAGGTAATTAGCACAGTTCATTGCTTCTGCCCAAAACCTTTTTCCTATCTTTTTATCTGACAACATACTTCTAGCACTATCACTTAGTGTTCTATTTAACCTTTCAGCTACCCCATTCTGTTCCGGATTTTCTGGAACTGTCTTTTGGTGTTGAACCCCATCTTCCCTCAGAAAATCCTCAAACTGGTTAGAAGTATACTCTCCACCATTGTCACTCCTTACTCTCTTGATTGGAGTTTCATGGAGTTTTTCGCTCCATGCTTTATATTGTCTAAAACAATCCTCAGCTTCGGACTTGTTTTTCAAAAAATATACCCGGGAATACCGAGACCAATCATCAGTTATAGTCATCATAAATCTCTTCCCCCCCGGTGAGGGCACTTTAGCCGGTCCCCAAATATCTGTGTGTACTAGATCTAGAATTTTTTCTCCCTTATAGGTGGCTGATTTAGGAAAGGGTAATCTGTGTGCTTTACCTTGAGCACATCCACTACAATCACTTATATCATCACTCTCACTGAACTGAATCCCTTCCACCACTCCCATCTTTTTCATCTCTCTTAACTTATCTAGATTCACATGCCCAAGCCTCTTATGCCACATCATAATATCATGAACACCAGCATAATAAAGTTTCTTCTTTTCATTACTTAAGATCAGTCTAAACATCCCATGGCTACCTTTCTCAGCAATGAAATAGACATCATCCTCAAAACTAGCAGTAAAGACTCCTTCCCTAGTGCTAGTAAAAAAACCCTTATCATCTAATACTGATGTAGAGATAAGATTTTTGTTCAGCTCCGGAATAAACAATACATCGGAGAATGTTAATATGGATGTCTTTCCTTCTACTAACACTTTTAGATCTACCGATCCTACAAGAGTAGTGGTGACTATCCTCCCATCCCCGTACTCTATCTCTACGGTGGGAATCTTTCTTATCTTAGTGAACAGGTGTCTATCCTTACACATGTGCATGGAGGCACCTGAATCTACAATCCAGCCTGCTTCACCTTTCAATCCACCGTAAGCACATTTCTGCCTTCGTGGAATTTCGACCTCATTTTTCGCCTCCAACTCCTCATCCAAAAGGAGCTCATCGTCCTCGTCCTCGGATTCAGCCTCAAGTACTTGTGTGACAAGGGCCTTTTTCTTTCCTCTCGGGGTACCACCGGTCTGCCCCTCCTTTAACCGAAGCTCGGTTAGCTTAGTGCACTCTGCCATATAGTGCCCCGGTTTCTTACAAAAATGACATAGTCCTTTGGGAGCCCTTGGTTCGAACTCATCGGCCTGTTTTTTCTGCTCCCTACCCCCATAGTTGCCGACCGGTTTTCGGGAATCCCTGTTCCTCCAATCAGTCGCTGTTGCCAAGGCTTGGCCACTCTTTCCTCCCCTTCGGATCTCAATTGTATTCTCTTGAACGAGAATCATCCCTACCACTGAGTTCCATATCCACCTTGAGTCAGGCAAGTCCTGCACACGGTAAACTATGTTCACGAACTCATCAGGTAACTTCATCAGTAAACAGTTAACCTTTTCTTTTTCACTAAAATCTTTTCCCGCACTGTGTAGCTCCATGAAGAGTGTAGCTAGCTCATTGCAAAAATCGAACATATTTCCCCCTTTGTATACATACTCCTTAACTTTCTGATCAGCCAACTGTTGTTGCTGAATCGTACCACTTCGGTACATCTCTATAAGAGCCATCCAAAGATCGGATGCCCTTTCTACTTGCAAATGAGGACATGCAAGTCCTTGAGTGAGATGGCGTAGGATGAAGTGCTTTGCCGCCATATTGTTGAAGTCCCAGGTTTCAGTATCATTCTCCTCATTCCTCGGAATAGGTGACATGAATGCTAAACCAGTTGCTATTGGTGTGGTCCGCCTCCTTCTTCTTTCCTTTGTCCACCATCTCTCTTTCCTTTGTTTCCTCCGTTGAAGGTGAATCCTCTTTCTTGGTGAATCTGCTTCCTCCAAACCCTGGAGGAATTCCAAGACTTGATGGACGCCCCAATCGTCCACTCACTATCCCCCAAAACCTTTTTTCGCATAGAGCTCCTATCATCATACTTTTCCAGTATATGAAGCCAGTTCCATTAAAGATTGGTACCCTAGAGGGTGGGCCCATAACCTGTAACTCTGAGACCTCCATAAGTCCTCAGAGTGGACAGCTTCCAAGAAGCCTCTAGGATAATCCTGACCCCTTTGTATTTAAGCAAAAATAACTGCCACCCTGGCAGACAAAAACTCTGACCAACTTCACCCCTGTGAATGCAAGACTCCCCTGAGTCGATAGCAAAAAGAATCTCTGAATTTGCTCCCCTGAGCAGTAAGTTATGGAGGGTCAAAGTTGACCTTTTGTACAGAAGCTCTCTGGGAGAGAGGGTCCTATCTTCTAATTTTTTTAAGTCCTATCTCTCTCACAAACTCTATCTTCTGATGTACGGAACCAATCAGAATTGAGTTCCGTACGCAAAAGTACATCTGCCGGTGTACTTTATGTACGGACAATGTACGACATGGCCAAAATGTCGACACATGTCAAATCCGGATTCGGTGCCATAATCTCCGGAGATTCCACAATCCAACGGAATTTCGCCACGTGTCATCTGATGTGGCGATGGCCACAAACCGCCGAAATCTTCCTCCGCGATCTCGACGCTAATCTCGGCCGTCCGATTAAAGTTGGCTTTAATCGTAGCCGTAATAAATACATGCGCGGTATTTGTTTCATTTACGAAACAAATGCGCGGTACTGATTTGTGTCCGTACTGTAAGTCGTACATTTATATTTTACTGGATCTATGTAACAGGATCTCCTACCTCTCAGAAAATCTCATTACTACAAACAATTCCAACCACACATTCCACACATTGGAAAACACACATCCACATTTGACAACACTCACATAAGGATAAACTTTAAATTAGAAGAAGCTTCTGTCCACATAACATTAGCTTGGTCTCTTGCCCTCGTGGCTCAACCCTTCTTATTAAAGTATTTTCCACTACTCTCCACTCTTAATAATTATATCTCTTAACTACTAAAACACTATTTAGTTAGTAAGAGATTTCAATGCAAAATGCCTTTTCTCCAATTTGGTATTAATCGCTCAGGACCAAGATCAGCCGGAATTTCCACAAACTTTCCCCAAAGGAAAAGATGTCTACTCTCCTCTTACACTTCTCCATTTATCCATCATCGCCCTGGACTCGCCAGGCCAGAGTCAAAGCTCCGTTTGAACAGGCTTTTACCTGGGCCAATCATTGATCAGCAAGGACTCGGACTGACCAATGCAAAAACGTGCGAAATCTCTTACTAACTACTTAGCACTTTATTAACCAATCAAACGCTACGTTTCACTACGTAACATTTACGTGCAAAAGCGCGCGCCAAACGAAACGCGACTTCGCACGATCATGCGTCACAAATTTCGCACGTGAAACTTCCTACGAAATTCCCTTAAGTGAAAGTGACGTTTCGTACTAAAAATTGTACGAAACGAAGTACCATGCATACTGAACGTTTCATTAGAACTTTATGAAACGTTCACCGCGAAATTTCGGTACTAATTTTGACCCTTAACCCGTTTCAATGATACCCACCTGTTATTTAGACCCCACACTGCCACCTAAGTGCACCCATAGCTATAACTTTTGAAATATAACTCCAAATCGCGTGATTCTTTCGCGAACGTCTACCAAATTTAATAATCTATAATCATAACTCCTAAATACCCTTTTATAAATTAGTTCGATCCGCTATTACTGTTACATCATCCCCTCCTTATTTTTAACTGCCCTCAGTTAAAACATTTTTAATTCTCAAGACGGGACCTCTATATTATTGTCTCTCCAATACCTCTGTAAAAATTCAGAATTTTTATCCTCTAGAGTCAACTCATCCTCAGGCCTCCCTAGATAATGCACTTGCCAGAATATAGTATCTCCGACCTTGAACCGTTGACCAACCCAATCTATTACCCATCTGTGTACTTCAGGTTCTATAATTACTGAGGGATCCAATTCCAATTCTCCTTCGGTTGGTCGAAGATTCGCTGGTTTCAATTGGCTAATGTGTATCACTGGATGAATTTTTGTTGACGCTGGAAAGTGCAATTTGGCAGCAACTGACGATATCATCTCGATTACAGTAAATGGTCCAATGAACTTAGGAGCAAATTTCCCCGTAGGATCCGATTGTCCGTCGATCTTGCACCTGTAATGAGTTGTAGAAAGCCAAACCTTGTCACCTGTGCGTAACACCCAATCACCCCGTTTGCGGTTAGCATTTAATTCTTGCCTCCTTTGTGCCTCTACTAATGCATCACGGACAGTTCTCCAAACTGTTTGAATATATTCCCAAAATTCCGAACCTGAACCCCTATTCTCTTGTGTGATCCCTGTTATTAAGTCTAATGCTTCTCTCGGTTGGTATCCGTATGCAACTTCAAATGGTGAGAATCCTGTACTAGCATGTTTACATGAATTGTATGCAAATTCCATTAATGGCAGTTTGGATTCCCATGTGTTTTGAACTCCACTGCAAATAGTCCTAAGCATTTCTTCCAGTGTACGATTCATCCTTTCTGTTTGTCCATCTGTCTGAGGATGGTAAGAGGTACTCATTTTTAATTCAGTACCTAAATTTTGCTGCAATTCTTTCCAAAATGCAGATGTAAATTTAGAATCCCTATCACTGACTATAGACAGGGGAACTCCATGATGTCTGACCACATTGTCAAAATATAACTTTGAAATATCTACAACTGAATGAGTAGTTTTGCAAGGGATAAATATTGCCATTTTACTGAACCTATCGACTACGACCATGATACTGTCATTCCTTTTAGATGTAGCAGGCAACCTAACAATAAAATCCATACTGACAGATTCCCACGGTCTTTCGGGAATATCCAAAGGTTTTAATAGACCTTTAGGTTTTTGGGTACTAGGTTTACTCTGTTGGCAAGGGACACAACTTTCTACGTGTTTTGACACCTCTTTTGCCATCCCAGGCCAAAACAATCTACTTTGCAACCGACTAAGGGTTTTATCTCGACCTAGATGTCCTAAATGCTCATGAGCTTCCCGTAAAATTTGTTTTCTTAAGTCTCCGACTTCAGGAATGCATAATCTATCCCCAATTTGCAAATACAGTAAACCAGCCTCTAGTCTAAAGTTTTTGACATGCCTCTCATTCAATGGGTCAGAATTTCCTCCCGAAATATTTTTGCAAATCACAGCAAAATAAGGATCTTTATCATAACCATTTCTAACAGTATCTAAAAACAATTCATCCTGAACCATAACACTTATTTCAAAACATCTACTTAAAGGATCTGCAACTACATTTGTCTTCCCAGGAATATGTTTGACATTAAATTTGAAATATGCTAATTTTTGCATCCACCTAACCTGTCTGCCAGTCATAATCTGTGCATCACTTAATCTCTGCAAATAAGAAAGGGCTTTATTATCACAGTGAACTGTAAATTCTTTATTATGCAAATAACATCGCCATTTCACCAATGCATGTACAATTGCAAGTAATTCCTTTTCTTGTGCTGTATAGTTCTTTTCAGCATCATTGAATTTTCTGGACTCAAAAGCAATAGGATGAAAGTGTTTGCCGACTTTTTGACTTATGACTGCACCTAGACCTTTGTCAGATGCATCTGTAGTAATCAGAACTTCAAATTCCCCAGCAGGGTCAGGATACACTAGTGTAGGAGCAGAGGTCAACTTCCCTTTTAGTTCCTCGAATGCTCTCTCTTGATCAGCTCCCCACGCAAACATCTCCTTTTCCCAAAGCAAATCCGTCAAAGGTGCAGCGATCATACTGAAGTTCTTTATAAATTTCCTGTAGTAAGTGGCCAATCCCAAAAATGATCTAACTTCCGTGACATTAGTAGGTTGCTTCCAACTTTGGATTGCAGTGATTTTGGATGGATCTGTTTTAACACCTTCCCCACTAACTATATGTCCCAAAAATAATTGTTCACTTTTAAGAAAGCTGGATTTTGACAATTTTCCGTATAATTTTCTTTCTTTTAACCTTTCTAACACTTTTCTTAAATGAATTACATGTTGTTCTCTAGATTCACTGTAAATTAGAATATCATCAATAAACACCTGAACGAACTCATCTATGTAATCAGAAAAAGTTTGGTTCATTAATCTTTGGTAAGTAGGCGGTGCATTCGTTAAACCGAATGGCATTACTATCCATTCAAAATGACCCACCCTAGTCTTGAAAGCAGTTTTATCAACATCCCCAATTCTGATTGGCACCTGATTAAAGCCACTACGCAGGTCAATCAATGAAAATACTTTAGCACCTTTTAAACGATCTATCAAATCAAAAATTAAAGGTAACGGATACTTATCCTTCACCGTAATCTTGTTCAGACTACGATAATCGACACACATTCTCAACGTTCCGTCCTTTTTTTTGACAAAGAGAACTGGTGCTCCATACGGTGATTTGCTGGGCTGAATATGTCCTTTCTCTAAGAGTTCTTTGATCTGTTTCTTTAACTCCTCTTGCTCAAAGAAACTGTGCTTATAAATTCCTGTGACAGGAGGATTACATCCAGGTTCAAGGTTAATAACATGTTCTACATCTCGGGAAGGTGGCCTTCCTGAGGGTAAATCATTAGGAAAAACATCTTGAAATTCAAAAATCAAATCTTTAACATCAACATCAGATGTATTAATGTCAGTTACAAAATCATATTTTAGTTTTTCAAAAGTTTTAGTGGTGTCTGATTTAGGGATGACATCAATGTTATTGTTTTCTCCCCCTCTTTCATCAGTAACTGCCTCAGTTACTAACAACAAGAAAGCATGATTTGTTTTATCTTTTAAGTGCTTTTTAAATTGTTTAGCAGATATTAAACCTTCCACTCCTAATCTGGTTATATTGTTTATATGATTCCTATGCAATTTCTTAGGAGATAATGCTTGCAAAACCTTCCAACCGTTTTCAGACTTCACTTTTAAGGTGTTAATTTCCCAATTAATTTGAGGATTATGTTCTGTTAACCAAGGCTTTCCCAGAATTAGTTCCTCACTTCCTAAATTCATTATTTCACACACAACTTTCATTTTATGACCCTGAATATCCACTTCAATTGTGTCAGTTTGTAAGTCTTATGTGGACTTATTACCATTTGCCACTTGAACATGTAAAGGTTTTTCCCTTATGACAGTAGGAATTTTATTTTCCTCTACAAACTTATGTGAAATAAAATTATGTGTGGCACCTGAATCAACCATTACTTTCAACGGTTTTCCTTCCACTAGTGACTCGAATCTAATCAAACTGTGTCTGGTGTCATCATTACTTAACTGTCCTAACATAGGTCTGTTGTTGAGAATTTCATCAGAAGGATTCTTTAAACTATGCAGTGTAGTTAGAATCATAATAAATTCAGCTATCCTAACTTTTCCATTCATTAATTTGCCCTCCAAAGTTAACTCTTTAACTTCTGGATCTGGTTGACTCAACTGAGGACTTTCAGTCAGTCCTTTCCGTTTCTCACTTCTTGGGCTTCCTGCTCAGCTAGGTATAATGCAATATCCTCTTGGAGACCTTCATTTACTTCGGCTATTTTTAGAGAACCTTTATCTGTACAGTCTTTAGCGTAATGATCTGGACCTCCACATTTGAAACAAGTGACTTTCTTTTTGGGTTTTATGCACTCTCTACTAAAATGTCCCTCCTCTCCACAGTTATAACAGTTAATCTTTTTCAGTTGTGCACACTCAAATGCCCTATGACCCTTTTTCTGACAAATAGTGCATGTGGGGATGGTAAGGTTAGACTTCTGGGCATTAATGTTTGGTTTAGGACTTTTAATGTACCCCCCTCTATTGTTAAATTTATTTCCTGCATTAACACTATGTCCACCCCTTTGATTTCCCCTGAAGATATTTTGCCTATTCACCAGACCAGCATTCAGACCCTCTTCAACAAATTCCTCATCATCCCACTGTGATACTTCATTTAAATTACCCCTTACTGATCGTGTTTCCCGATTATACCCCAACTGATCCTCTAATTCCAATGACTTATCTTGTAATTCTTTCAAATTATTAAAATTTTGATGTTTTAGCTCTGATTTCAGTACAGGATTCAAATAGTTCAAGAAATGCAATTTAGCCATTTCATCAGTCAAACCTATGACATGAATACTAGATGAGTCAAATTCTACAATATAATCCTTCACAGATCCAGTCTGCTTACAATTCAACCACTTTTCTTCCATTCTGGATTTAAAAGTGACAGACAAGAAACGCGATTTGATCGCGGTTTTAAAAGTTTCCCAATCAGCATTATCAGGAATCAATTTAGACCTTCTCTGAGTATAATACCAAATTTGAGCATCGCCTTTCAGACAGCTAACTGCAAAAGAAGTATAATCATCGCGATCACAATTCCTAGATTCCAAATAATACTCCATATGAAAAATCCAAGCATCCAACTCATCAATCTTCTTACCATCAAACGATGGTGCCTCACTAATAGACAATTTCAGATCCCTTATCTTCTTAGGTCTATCATGATCATCCTCCCTAAAATTGGCATTTCTTTTACTACTTTCACCCTTTTGGTCATTAACATCATTCTTTGCCTGAATTAAATTAATGAGCTCATCCAATTTCTCATTTGAAACATTCCCATTTTCTTTAACAACTTTCAATTCACTTTTCAATTCGCAAATTTGTTCATCCACAGCAGCAGAATGATTATTAAATTTTTTTACCAATTTTACAGTTCGTTTCTTCAACACATTCAAAGCATTCTCCATTTCACGTTTCCATGCAGAATTTGCCATTATCACACAATTAAATCAAGCAAAAGGAAAGATAGAGTATAATTTCCCAAAGAAATTTGCTGCAGAATTGAAGTCCTTAGATTGCTCCAATCCAAAACTTCTTCTCCTTAACAAATCCTTTGAAAAGATCAAGATCTGAGAAATTAAAAAGACATTGACAATAAGTTAGTACAAATTCAAATTTTCAATTTCCCAACATTGAAACATAAATGTAAGAATTTCCCCACCAATTTTGCAATAGCAAAAATTGAAAGCTCTCAAAAGTAAGATTTAACCATAAATTTTGCAACAGCAAAACTGAAATCAATCAAGGTAACAATTTAGGGTTTGAAAAGTTTTGAGTCATTTCTGGACTCCTTTGCTCTTGAAGAAGTAAAGTACTCCACTTTCCTTCTCCTCCATTAGCAAATTCCCATTTCCCACTACATCAGGATCTTTTGTTCTATAATCCTCACATCCTCACCCTTCATGGCTTCAAGCCCTCCCTCTACACATGAATCATTGCTAGGAGAAGGCAAGTTTGTTTGGCCTCTAGGTATTGGAGTGAGCTTCGGCGGTGGCTACACTGCCCACCCCGCCTTAGTCCTTAGGACCTGAGCACGCCCCACATCTAACCAGCGGCCGCTGGCAGTGTGATCACTCAGTTTCCCTCCAATCCCCTACCACTTCACATTGTGGTTCTACCGACACAGGTTAGAGCACCCTCACCGGTCACGGCAATCGATTTTCGGGTGAGCAAACTTCTCCTTGGTTTCTAACCAAAGCTTTGATACCATATGTAACAGGATCTCCTACCTCTCAGAAAATCCCATTACTACAAACAATTCCAACCACACATTCCACACATTGGAAAACACACATCCACATTTGACAACACTCACATAAGGATAAACTTTAAATTAGAAGAAGCTTCTGTCCACATAACATTAGCTTGGTCTCTTGCCCTCGTGGCTCAACCCTTCTTATTAAAGTATTTTCCACTACTCTCCACTCTTAATAATTATATCTCTTAACTACTAAAACACTATTTAGTTAGTAAGAGATTTCAATGCAAAATGCCTTTTCTCCAATTTGGTATTAATCGCTCAGGACCAAGATCAGCCGGAATTTCCACAAACTTTCCCCAAAGGAAAAGATGTCTACTCTCCTCTTACACTTCTCCATTTATCCATCATCGCCCTGGACTCGCCAGGCCAGAGTCAAAGCTCCGTTTGAACAGGCTTTTACCTGGGCCAATCATTGATCAGCAAGGACTCGGACTGACCAATGCAAAAACGTGCGAAATCTCTTACTAACTACTTAGCACTTTATTAACCAATCAAACGCTACGTTTCACTACGTAACATTTACGTGCAAAAGCGCGCGCCAAACGAAACGCGACTTCGCACGATCATGCGTCACAAATTTCGCACGTGAAACTTCCTACGAAATTCCCTTAAGTGAAAGTGACGTTTCGTACTAAAAATTGTACGAAACGAAGTACCATGCATACTGAACGTTTCATTAGAACTTTATGAAACGTTCACGCGAAATTTCGGTACTAATTTTGACCCTTAACCCGTTTCAATGATACCCACCTGTTATTTAGACCCCACACTGCCACCTAAGTGCACCCATAGCTATAACTTTTGAAATATAACTCCAAATCGCGTGATTCTTTCGCGAACGTCTACCAAATTTAATAATCTATAATCATAACTCCTAAATACCCTTTTATAAATTAGTTCGATCCGCTATTACTGTTACAATCTATGTATCCCGTAATTCATTTCAGTTAAATGGTTTATCGCGCGCATAACCATTTAAATAAATATCAAACTATATAGTACGTAATACTATTGCTAGACTTAACGGCTAAGGCTACCGGCTATTTCCTATCTGCCGGCTGGTAGGTACATGGATCAAATCCTGCCGCCGGCACATACCTTTTAATTAAATAAATAAACCCTAACATAAAATTCCCGTAAACCTCAGGATAGCCAAGGTAGCCATGGCTCTAGCTTCCTCTCCAATTTCTCAATGACTGCGACAAGTTTGAGAGTTGGAGAGAGAAGTTAGAGATAGACTGCCTCGACTTCTATATTTCTTTTCAGACCTAGAAAATACTAATAAAACCATTAGTTTCTACAAGTATTTGATCCTTTCATAGTTTCACCATGCGATAACCTGGTTTCACTTAACGGCTAAGGCTACCGGCTATTTCCTATCTGCCGGCCGGTAGGTACATGGATCAAATCCTGCCGCCGGCACATACCTTTAATTAAATAAATAAACCCTAACATAAAATTCCCGTAAACCTCAGGATAGCCAAGGTAGCCATGGCTCTAGCTTCCTCTCCAATTTCTCAGTGACTGCGACAAGTTTGAGAGTTGGAGAGAGAAGTTAGAGATAGACTGCCTCGACTTCTATATTTCTTTTCATACCTAGAAAATACTAATAAAACCATTAGTTTCTACAAGTATTTCATCCTTTCATAGTTTCACCATGCGATAACCTGCCGAAGGTCGCGAAAGTCAAAATTTTATAGAACCGAAACCGACTGTTTTTTTTTTTCCAAAATATGAGTAACCGGCGCTTGACCGGGTTATGTCACGTTCCAAAATTTTTATCCGTTAACCGACCGGCATTTAGGAAAATAAAAGCTAACCGAAACTCGATTTCTCGCAACTAACCGTGCCCGCCCGTAACCGATATGAGTAACCAGCGCTTGACCGGGTTATGTCACGTTCCAAAATTTTTATCCGTTAACCGACCGGCGTTTAGGAAAATAAAAGCTAACCGAAACTCAATTTCTCGCAACTAACCGTGCCCGCCCGTAACCGAAAGAGTACAAAATTATCTAATGTACGACGTATGAATAAGCCAATAATTATGATTTGTAGCGTTCCCTTATATTTGCGAAATGAATAGTATACTACACCGTGAATCTTTATAAGCCTTATGAACTCTATATCGGCACCTCAAAATTTTGACATTGATACCTTAAATAGAACAAATTACAATATTTAATGACATGGACCATAATTTGCCATGTCTCTTGACACTAAATTTGAATGAATGACGCTATTTTTTTCTTTACTCTAATAATTTCTATTGTATAATAACGATTCGCGGTGTACCGTGTCAAATTTGCAACGCTTTGTCGCGTTCCCTAATTTTGCGAAATGAAGTGTTACTAAAGTACAGTACAGTACCATGATAGATTTGGGACGCTTTGTCGCGTTCCCTAAGATTTGCGAAAAAAAAATAGTGTTACTACCATGTCTGATTTGCGACGCTAATTATGATGTCACGTACTTCCACGATACCAAAGAGTACAAAGTACAATAATGTTGGATTGTATGGACAATACAAAATTTTCATTTTTTTTTGTTTTTTTATTGACCGACCGTAACCAACCATTTTTCTTTTTCTGGTGAATCAACGGACCGCAACCGCCCGGCCCTCAAAATTTGGCAACCGAATGCGTTTTGGATCCGGCGCGGGCGGTCGGTACGCGGTCGGTCATGGTTTCGGTTGAGCGTTTGCGACCTCTATAACCTGTACACCGCGAATCGATATTAGAGTTCATGTTTTTTTTTGCCACTTAATACATATTTTCTCTGTACACACTTGTCAGATTGTGGATCTAGCGGTGGCGATGGAAAGGTAAGATTATCAGCTTCCGATTGGCGATCTATAACCGAAAATTAGACAAGTGTGTACGGAGAAAAAATGTTTTAAGTGGCGAAAAAAATATTAACACTCATAGCGATACACATGTGTGGCATATCGAATCGGAACCGCTTCGGCTTTTGAAACTGGCAGGCATCCCGGTTTTAATCGTACCTGTTTCAGTAGAACTGACGACATTTTGAGTACACATTTTCTTTTACTAGGATTTTAGTTCAAGTTTCATAGAACCCCTTCGTATTTAGAGCGGATTGGGACGATAGATAAGGACGAATTTTTGTTGTCGAAATGCAAAAAAACTGCGCTTGAAAGCTGAAACCCGACAAAAACCCTAGGAAACCCTTAAAAACCTTAAAAAGAAAAGGGTACCCGTAAACGCCCTCAAAATAATAAAATATCCTTAAGTGTTAAAACCTAGGCCAAAACATAATTATGCCTTATGAATTCGTTTGGCAGGTACTGTAGCTCAGTGAAAGACAAATAGACAAATAACAGTACGGTACAGTATAGTAGCGTAATTTTTAGTGTTGGGTATCGAGGACCTTTTGCCGATATTCGATATATATCGAATTTCAGGTACCAGATAATCGATATATCGCTTCTATATATCGAAATCAAATCATCGCGAAATATCATATATCGAGGCATTGATTAATTTAATTTTATTTTTTTCCCAAATTTTTTTTTCAACCCCACCCCCCCCCCCCCCCGCGATAATTTATGTTGGTCCCGGTACGATATATCGAGGAATCTGCTCGATCGATATTCGATATATCGAATATCGGTATTATCGCGATATGAATTTACCCGATACCCAACACTACACCGCGAATCGTAATTAGAGTAAATTACTCTAATTCGGTCGCTCGAAATTTCGACTCTATCACATCAAATAGAGTAATCGATTCTAATTTTTTCATTATTCTAATTTAGGTGAGGTTTAATTAGCGTAAAAAATTCTAATATAGGTTATTTGTAAATAGTGGGAGTACGGACGACGTCTGACCGTGCAAATTTGTACTTTTATAAGTAAAAAGGTACAAATAATGATTTAATAGAGTCACGCTCGCACGTGAAATCGCACAAAACAAAAAATCAATCACATCGAAAAAAAGCCGTTCGCATAACTCTCGTCCGTCGACAGCATCGTCGTCAGTGTGAACATTAACTGACATTGAATGCGACAAATACTATTAGCGTCATAATGACGTCAATTCTATACCGGACTGACACATTTTGTACGTCTACGTAATTTAGTGTTCATAATTATCGCGCACATAATTATCACCGACATAACCCAATATAGAATAGCTAAATAAATTAGAGTAAACTTCATAGTTGAAAAAGCTCTATCACATAAATTAGCGTCAATTACTCTAATTGTTTTTTTTGGTTTTTTTACTCTAATTTTTTCATTACTCTAATTACGATTCGCAGTGTAGTAATCTTACTATTTTAGGTTGTTCAAAGTATCGAAAACTCGCAATATTGCGAATCGTAGATATTGGTGACCGGAGATTCTCAATTATTGAAAAAATATCGTATCAGATTGCATCGTTAGCAATTCCGTACGACGAGTAACGCTGAATTTAAATGCACTTTTCCCACTGTGCTCTTCGACCAATAGGAGGATTGTACGGTATGCATTGTAGAATCTACTCTACCAATATTCTGCGTTGTCAAAGGTACTCCGTCCGATTTTTATTTTGATTTTTTTGGGCATTGTCTGACAGTTTGAAGCGATTAATGTACGAATATTGTGGCTGTGTACTTAGCGCGGTTTTCTGCCGACTATATAATGCCACCCTGGCATTCCAAGATCTGGATCTGACACTCAGACGCTATACAGACAAAGCACAGTCGATTTCCTGAGTCAACGTAAGATTTTCTTAAAGATCTCACAATATCTATACCGTAGATGCATCATGATCTGACGGCTCCGATGCTTACAAGGCGTTTACTCTCCCTCCCGAATTTCCGTACCCAAAAGGTTTTAAAAGCTACACCGCGCATCGTAATTAGAGTAGTGAAAAAATTAGAGTAAAAAAAGAGAAAAAAATAATTAGAGTAATTTTTTCTAATTTATGTGATAGAACTGTTTCAAAAAGGAATTTACTCTAATTTATGCGGTGTACTCTAATTTGGCACGCTAATATCCTCTACTGTAAAAAAGGTATTCGTACAGAATCTGACAAAACGTACAGTTTATCGTCACTATGACGTTTGCACTACGCGGTTTGTTAAAACGCAGTTTCATGATAATGGCTTGTATTAAATCATTATTTGTACTTTTTTACTTATAAAAGTACAATTTTGCACGGTCGGACGTCGTCCGTACTCCACACTATTTAAAACGAACATATAATAGAATCAAAAACTCTAATTAAACCTTACCTTAAATAGTATAATTAAAAATTAGAGTCATTTACTCTATTTGATGTGATAGACTCGAAATTTCGAGTGACCGAATTAGAGTAATTTATTCTAATTACGATTCGCGGTGTAGTAATTCCTTGTAGCTATATTTGGTATCTTCGAAGATCGAGAAATAACTTCTCCAGCGCGACAAATTTATATTTGTCGTTTTATCCTGTCCAAATTTGCGGCTGAGATGGTGTCGGATCCTTCGGAAAGATCCGCGCAGGGTAACATTCTAACGTGCTTAGAATCCGTGAAATAGCGACCGTGGCGTGCATTTTGGAATTTTCATCCAGGACAAAAAAAAAGATTGTTATGATGCGTCAGCTTGGAGAAAGTCTCTAGAAAAATCAGAAGATTCCTTCGTCAGAACTCAGAAGGTACAGAGACTGCAGTACTGTACAGTACCGTACTGTACAATCTCAGGCTTGATGACGTAATATTCCAAAAGCGTCATTGATAACGCACTCACGCCGTCATTTGAAATGCGCACTGTACTGTACTGTAATTTACAATACTGTACACCGCGAATCGCTATTAGCGTACATGACGCTAATTGGGGTACCCCTTTTCTTGGGGCAAATTCTCAAATAGAATAAAGTACGCTAAATGTTTTTGCACGTTATTTGAGGTACCCCGCTCCATGCGGTTCATAACTGTAATTTAGTCCCCTTTTAAATAGTGTGGTGTACGGACTGTCATATCTGTACTATTCCGTACATTTCTAAATTTAAAAGTACAGAAAATATAATAATATATAATTGCGTAAATATTTTCCGGCATACGCAGATGTCAAAAAAACGCGACGGCGTACGATTTGAACAGTTTCGTACATATACATTTTTTAGTGTGGACATATTATGTGCTGAAAATTTTTACAAAGCAGTTTACAAATTAGAGTACATGATAAATTAGTATCATGGTGTACCCGAAAAAACACAATTTACCGTAAAGTACGCTAATTGTTTCATTACGCTATCTATTTCATTACGCTAATAGCGATTCACGGTGTACCATACTTTATAAGGGTGAGTCTCTATGTACTTCAAACCATAGTTCAAAAGTAGGTGACCGTACGCCCATACAATATGCCTATTGTACGCAAAACATACAATATGCCCTTAAGACCCATATTGTATTAGCCGCAAAATGAAATAAAATAGGGACAGGGTTGAGTTGCACATCTATCAATAGAGAATTAAACGACGTGTCTAAATTTTGAAAAAAAATCGGACAAAAAAATATATTTTTGTGAGTTTTGAGGGACTTTTTATTTAAACCGTCAGATTTGGACGATCGGACGGTCGCTGATCAAAGTAGGCGATTTTAAAAAGATCACGTGAAAAGCCCATATCACAACTTACGAAAGGACAATCTGTCATATTAGCGTCTTCAATTTTGAGGGCCACACTAAATAAAGCCTCAAATTGACCAACCAGGCAGTATGGGACGAAAAAAGAAAAACAAATACCACACTGCCAAAAAAATTACCAAAACCTACGGACCAACCCCGTTGGTGCCTTTTCCCCCGGAATGTCATCCTACTGCGTGTCAGTTCGCTAAAATGTTTCGTCCGGCGGCGTGCGCTGTACTTTGATCTTACATCAGATTCGGACGTTCGTACAAGAGTGTGCACGACGCACACACATACAGTATGCCTAAGTTGCGCGAGTTTTGTGCAAAGTTTTGTGCGCCTCCCAAAGGCCTACCGTAAAAATACCTACTTTTGAACTATGCATCAAACTTAGAGATTTCTTTTTGTTTTTTAGCGCAGATCCGGCGGACCCGGATTTCGGGTGTCCCTTTGTACCAAACGAAGTTGTCACTTAAGGGCGTGACGCTTGTATACGTCGAAAATGCCCGTGACGGCTGTCGACAGTGTACAATCAGCGATGACGCACCAAATTGTACAAAATTGCCTTGGACGTCGCGAGAATGCGAGGCTGCGTGAGAGAGGCGGCGAGGGCGACTTGCTGAGGCGCCCTCAAAGATTTCTCAAGATTTTGTCAAATGGCATTCGAATTTTCAGACGCATGGAATGGAAAAGTCCGTAATGAACGAAACGCGACAAAACAAAACAAGTTGTGTACTTTGTTGGACGCAAAAGGACAAAACATAACAAATAGTGTACCTTCCGCCGTCGCTTGAATTCGTTTTAAGTTTTTGAAAAAAGGAATACACGTGCGAATACGTGTTCCTATTTGTTTTTCAAAAATACTTTGTTTTAAAACAAATGGGCTCTGTATTTAAAAGAAAAGTTTGAAAATGGTGTTTTTTGGCGTGGCTGTGGGTTGAAGAACACAAGACGACAAAATGCATTACATTTTAAATTCGATGATGACGCAAAATGTACTTCTTTTTTTTTCTATTTTTTGTGCGGTTGAAACGTACGTGGTACGACTCTAAGTTTTACAGGAAAACGACAGAAAAAAAACCCTTACTTAGGGTGCGTCTCCATGTGCCTAAGTAAGGGATTTTTTCTGTCGTTTTCTTGTAAAACTTAGAGCCGTACCGCGTAAGTTTCAACCATACAAAAAAATAGAAAAAATGAGAAGTACATTTTGCGTCATCATCGAATTTAAGATGTACTGCATGTTGTCGTTTTGTGTTCTTCGACCCACGGTCACGCCAAAAAACGTCATATTCAAACTTTTCTTTAAAATATAGGGAAGATATATTTTAAAACAAATAATTTTCGAAAAACACATAGAAACACGTAGTCACACGTGTAAAAAAATTTCAAGAAATTTCAAAAGAATTTAGGCGACGACGAAAAGTGCACGATCCGCTATGTTTTTTGCGTTTGCGTCCAAGTACGACAAATCAAACTACACAGTTTGTTTGGTTTTGTCCATTTGCGCCTGGTACGGATTTTATTTTGCCAGAGGTCTCAAGATCCGATGCCATTTCACGTCGAGCGGACAAGAGACGTAAATGCAAAGTGCATCTTCTTCAACCGTGAAACGACATAGGCTAGTGGCGGTACGTCTACAATGTCACGAAAAGTCATGCGACGACACAAGCACTTGCAAAAAATAACGTGCATCATCACATATTATACATGTCGACAGTCATCACGGGCATTGTGGACGTTTACAATCGTCACGCCCTTTAGTGACAACTTCGTTTGGTACACATAGGGACACCCGAAATTCAGGTCCGCCGTATTTGCGCTAAAAAAAAAGTAAATTCTCTAAGTTTCAAGTCCATGGAGCCGCACCCTTAAGCACACAGAGACGCACCCTAATACAATCGAACACGGTTGTTACCGGAGCGTCCCAACTAGGGTTTCGACTTTCCACGCCTTTGCGCGTGCCACACACGATTTGGCGGGCGACGAGCACACTAGAAACACAACCGTGCGATGTTTCCTACAAAGTGGAGAATATTCTCGTTGGCTTCGGTCAGTTTATTTGATCGAATGTCGTACATGTCGTTTCGTCGATATGAAGACAGTGCGACGGATATGAACGACGTTTTTAGTCATTATTCTTGAACCAACCTTTTTGCTGGCGTGTGTCTTTTCATATTTTTCCTTTTGTGTGCGGCGTAGCGATAGAAAAAAATTGGTGGATGCCAAGTTTTAACAAAAGGCGGACAGAAAAGAGCGGGAACAACAACTGAGTTTGTTAGTAAAGTGCGAACGGAAACCTGCGTAAAAGGTGGAATTTTATTTTCAATTGGAGATTCAATTCATGTCGTTTTTAATGGATAGTGAAGTACAGTACACTGTGAATCGCTATTAACAATTAGAAATAGATAGCGTTATGAAACAAATAGCGATATCAACGCTATTTAGGAATTTGGGGGTTTTGAAGGAAATCATTTACTTTGTTTTTTAAAGGGTTTTTATTAATTCTATTTGATAATTTGGGTAAAAAAACGGGGTACCGCAATTAGAGTCACTGACGCTAATAGCCATTCACGGTGTACACCGCGAATCGTAATTAGAGTAAAGAAAAAATTAGATTTAAAAAACAAAAAAAATACAATTAGAGTTATGAACGCTAGTTTTTGTGATATAATTTTTTCACAGAGGAAGTTTACTCTAATTTAATTAAGAACTCTATAGTGGGTTCTTTCGGCTATATTATCCGCGCTATAATTATGAACACTAAATTATGTAGACGTACACAATCTGCGAGTCCGTATAGTTTGACGTCATTATGACGTTAGTAGTATTTGTCGAGCTGAATGAAGGTTAATGTTCACATTGACGACGGACGAGAGTTATGCGAACGACTTTTATTCAATGTGATTGATTTTTTTGTTTAGTGTGATTTCATGTGCGAGCGCGATTCTATTAAATCATTATTTGTACCTTTTTACTCATAAAAGTACAATTTTGCATTGTCGGACGTTGTTTGTACTCCACACTATTTAAAACGAGCCTATATTAAAAAAAATTACACTAATTAAACCTTACCTTAAATAGTAAAATGATAAATTTAGAATTATTTACTCTATTTAAGATGATAGAGTAGAAATTTAGGGTGACCGAATTAGAGTAATGAAAAAATTAGAGTAAAAAACAAAAAAAAAAAAAATTAGAGAAATGAACTCTAATTTATGTGTATAATATTTTCACATAAGAAGTTTACTCTAACTTATTTAAATACTCTATATTGGGTTATGTCGGCGATAATTATCCGCGCTGAAGTATGAACACTAAATTACGTTTATGTACAAAATTTGTCAGTCCGTATAGTTTTGACGTCATTATGACGTAAGTACTATTTGTCGCGTTGAATGTTGGTTAATAATGTTCACACTGACGACGATGCTATCGATGGACGAGAGTTATACGAACGAATTTTTTCGATGTGATTTATTATTTGTTTAGTGCGATTTCACGTGCAAGCGCAATTCTATTAAATCATTATTTGTACCTTTTACACCAAAAGTACAATTTTGAACGGTCGGATGTCGTCCTAACTCCACACTATTTAAAACGAACCGAAATTATAATTTTGTACGCTAATTAAACGTTACTTAAGTCAGAATAGTGAAAAAAATAGAATCATTTACTCTATTTGACGTGATTGAGTCGAAATTTCGAGCGACTAAATTGCGTTATTTACTCTAATTACGATTCGCGGTGTACAGTACACCAAAATGGGTTGTGGTAGTTCTTCTACAGTACTTTACTGGACGATGGAAATCTTTATTGACTGTATTTGGTTCATCGAACGACGTGCATGTCGTTTCGTTGCTTTTGTATAGTGTCTTGTTAGTTTTACAATTTAGTTTTACACAAATACTAAAATTGCTATTAGAGTAAAACAAATATTTGGAGGACTATTTTAACGTTTAGTAATTGTGTGTTCTGTCCAAATGACGTGGATCATTTCAAATGCCCATTGAATTACAGTACACCGCCAATCGTTATTAGCATGAATAAATAGCGTAAAATAAAAATTAGTGTTATTAACGCTAATTGGGAATTTCAAAACTTTAGGGTAAATCATTTACTCTAATTATAAATTATAGCTCTTTTAAAATAGCATGGATATTTCTATTTAAAATTTGAAAAAAATAGGGAGCACCGATTTTGCGTTATTAACGCTAATAGAGATTGACGGTGTAAAGTACACCGCGAATTGTAATTAGAGTAATATACGCTAATTCTGTCACCCCACATTTTGACTTTGTCACTATAAATAGAGTACACTATTATAAATTATTATTTAAGGTATTTTTTTGAATGAGCGTTAATAACTCTAATACAATGTCGTTTAAAATGGTGTGGCGTACGATCGGTGTCTAACCGTGCAAAATTGTACTTTATTAAGTAAAAAAGTACAATTAATGATTAAATATAGGTCGTTATCACGTAACTGCATTTTAAAAATCCGCGTAGTGCAAACGTCAAAGTGACGATAAACTGTACGTTTTTGTTAGATTTTGTACGAATACCTAATTTACAGTAGAGATATTCAGCGCGTCAAATTATAATACTTAAATAAATTAGAGTAAATTCCTTTGTAAAAATGTTATATCACACAAATTAGAGTTCATAACTCTAATTTTTTTTTTCTCTTTTTTTACTCTAATTTGTTCTTTACTTTAATTACGATTTGCGGTGTACAGTACAACGTGAATCGTTATTAGCGTTAGGACCTCTATATCGACGCCCCCAAATTTTTATACCAAAACCCGAAATAGAAGTAATAATACTAAATTTTCATTTAGGTTAAATACGGTTCCAGTGAATTAGCATTCATAATTATAATTTATGATATTATTGAGTAGTGTGGTGTACGGACGTGTTAGTCCATACAAAATGGTACTTTATTCAGTAAAAAAGTACAAAAAATGGATTAAAATAATCGCGATCGTATGTAAAACTACGCTCAAAATTAAATACAAGATGAGATCGTACCTATTTTAGTGTACAAATATGTGTGGCGTAATAATTATTCGCGCGAACACCCAAATTAGAGTTATGAAAAAATTAGAGTCAAAAGACGCAACAGTGTATGGTTTATGAAATTTTGTATTTTGACCTATTTTACCGTGAAGATCCTGATGGCAGATTCGTCGTACCAAAATTAGAATTATAGATCAATTAGAGTTAAACTTTTTATTAAAAAAAAGGAGAAACCGTAATTAGTGTTAATAACCCTAATTTAATTTTAACACTAATAATTTCTCAACGCTAATAACCATTCGCGGTGTATTGTACAATACACCGTGAATCGTTATTAGCATACAAATTAAATTAGCGTATAAGAATATTTACAATTATTAATGCTAATTGGGAATTTGGAAAATTTAAAAAAATATATACATTATAATTTTTTACTAATACTAATTTAGGTTTTTTCAAAAAATTAAATACCCGTCGCAAACATGCTTACACTATTTTAGGTATTCGTACAACATCTGACAAATTGTACACAAATCGTACGTGTACACGGACGACGACGCGGTTGTCGGACGAATATGTGCGAACATTATTTTTGACAACCCGATATCATCCCTTTTTTAGAGTGCACATTCACATGCGTGGGCGGTTATGTTAAATCATTTTTTGTAATTTTCCAGTTAGAAAGATACATTTTTTGTACGGTCTACCACTGACCTTACACCACACTATTTAAATAGCAATGTATTTTCGTTTTTTACGTTAATCGGAAAACCCTCTAAAATGCGTAAAATAAAAAACATAATAATTTATGTTATTTAAGAATTTGGACAAAATTTTGAGGAACCGAATTAGCGTTCAATACGCTAATAACGATTCACGGTGTACAGTACAACGCGAATGGTAACTACAGTTATGAACGCTAATTCAGTCGCCCTAAAATTCGACTCTATCACGTTAAATAGATTACATAATTCTTAATTATCCTTTATACTATTTAAGGTACGATTTAATTAGCGTAAGGAATTTTAATATAGGTTCGTTATAAACAGTATGGAGTATGGACGACGTTTGAGCTTGCAGGATTGTACTTTATTAACTAAATAGTAATTTAATAACTAAAAAAAATACAAAAATGATTTAATACATGTCGTTATCATGTAATTACGTTTTCAGAAACTGCGTAGTGCAAACGTCATAATGACGTGAAATTGTACGTTTTGTCAGATTATGTACGTGTACCTAATCTACAGTAAAGATATTCACCGCGGATAATTACTACGGGAAAAAACCAGAATGAGAGTTATTTTAGAAATTATATTTTTTTTTTTTTGGATTACCCAAATTAGAATTAATAACTCTAATTTTTTTTTATTTTTTTTTCTCTAGTTATATATTTACGCTAATTATGATTGGAGTTGTAGCGTAAAAAAAATAGCAGTCAATGTTATTAACTTGATTTTGTGGATATACGGCAAAAAACAACGGGAGAACAAAACACCAATACGCAAAGTGTACAGTACAGAACACCGTGAATCGTTATTAGTGTTAACAACACTCATTCGGTGCTCCCAAATTTTGACCCTCTAACCTAAAATAAAATCAATAACTCTATTTTTTCCTTTACGCTAATGTAGGTTTGGCTGAATAAAATGAAGTTATTTATTGCAAAAATTGAGATGGTAAAACCATTTGAGTACAAAAGAGGGTAAAACTGAAAAAAAATTTGGACACCACGAGAGTCATAAGAAAGTAAGCTACGCCTAAAAACTGAAACGAAACAAAACTACACTTACAAGAGCAAAAAACCGGAACAAAACAGTACCACGGTTAGGCCACCTACAAATGGAAAAAACCTAAAACAGTCTACCCATAAACAAGTTAAGGTCCAC
>JBBHKE010002190.1:0-16849 GCA_037447655.1 Zygnema cylindricum | reverse complement strand
CTTAGTTTAAGCAGAATAGGAATCAATTTAACCAAAATCACAATCAGTTTAATCAATTTAATCAGGCCAAATAGACAATCATCTACTGCTTGTTTCTATTGTTCTGAGAAGAGTTATGGATACAAGTATTGTCCTAAGCTGAAAAAGGCTAATGAGACAGGTTTATACAGGCCGGGTTGGCAGCAAGCCAATATCACAGAGGTTTTTTTGGAAATCCTCGTGGAAATGCTCTATTTTCAGCTTTTGCAACTGATGCAGATGAGTCTCTGAGCTTCAATGAGCAAGAGGAAGCGGAATTATTTGCTATGGCGGCAGCAATGGAGGGTCCCAAGGATGCAGGATGGATCATGGACACAAGAGCATCGGCCCACATGTGCTGGAACAAAGCGGCTACAAATCTAGAGCAAACGCCTCCAAAGAGTATATACTATGCTTGTGGGATGAGTGTTCAAACCTCAGCTCAGGGTGATGTATCTTTAATGGTAGAGATGCTAGCAAAATGTACCGGATGGACATGGCTCAATATAAAGAAAATGATGATCTCTACTCCAGTGTCCAATCTGATAATGAGTTGTGGCATAAGAGATTAGGACACATGAATAATGATAGTCTAAGGAAAATGGTGAATTCGAGAAAAGTTGATGGAGTTTCTCTCACCTCTTATCTTATAAAATCATGTGATGGCTGTTCACTTAGCAAGATCCACAGCTTGCCACTTCCACACGAAACAGTTCACTTAGCAAGATCCACAGTTTGCCATTTTCACACGAAACAGACCACAGATCGCAAAATGTTTTGCACCTAATACATTTTGATGTTCTCGGTCTTTCACAAGTGGCTTCGGTTAGAGGCGTCCACTATATGGTCACATTTACAGATGACTACTAGAAGTACACCAAAGTTTACTTCATGCAACATAAAAGAGAAGTGTTTACTAACTTCAAACACTACAAAGCGTGGGCGAAAAAGCTTCATAGAGTTCCAATATTGGCGCTGCGATCAGACAACGAGGGAGAATACACATCAAAAGAATTCGAAGAATTTCTCTTTCAAGAAGGTATTAGTCACAATCTATCTTATCTTACAGTTCTATATACACCGGAACAAAATGGTGTTTCTGAGAGATTAAATAAGAGATTAAATAGGACAGCGACAGAGAGTGCTCGGTCCATGCTTGCAGATAAAGGGCTAGACTTGAAATTTTGGGCTGAAGCACTTAACTGTGTTGTTATATTAAAAATAGAGTTGCTTCTAGATCTGTTAGCACTACACCTCATGAGCTTTGGACAGGAGAAAAACCTGATGTTAGTCACTTTAAGATCTTTGGCAGCAAGTGTTTTATCTTAGATACTTCACAAGATAGATGGAAAATGGAGGCTAAAGGCCTACCTAGTATTTTCATGGGGTATGATGATAATGCGAAAAGATATAGAGTTTTTGTATTTGAGAAACAGAAAGTGATTATCTCTAGGAATATCCAGATTAAGGATGAACAGGATTCGGTTGACCTTTTTCAAGTGCCAGATCAACCGGCAAAAGAAAAGCACGAATATGTCATTTTTCACCATACGCAGCGAGTCTACTTTTCACTGACAAGTGGGACACCTATTCTTCCAGTTCCTCTGGTGCCTTCACAAGATGCTTCACCACAAGCTACACCTCAGGTGGAAGGAATTGCTACACACTCAGTACCAGCTCAAGTTACGGCTCAAACAAAATAGAAAAATCAAGAGGCTGTCGACGATTTCAGCCTTAGAATTTCCGGGGGGAAAGAGATCTAGCAGCCGTCTACAAGCAAGCTCTCACTTTGTTTTTTTTCTTTGCTTTTTTTGCTTTTTTTGCAGCTACAGAGGAGCCTCTAACAATCCAGGAGGATAAGCTCTCACTTTGTTTTTTTGGCTTTTTTTACAGCTATAGAGGAGCCTCGAACAATCCAGGAGGCCTTCTCATCACCTGAGAGAAATCAGTGGATCGAAGCGGCAAACGATGAAATGAAGTCTATTATGGAGGCGGAGACATGGGAGCTGGTGGATCTTCCTCCACGCAGAAAAAGCCATCGGCGACAAATGGTTATTCAAGGTGAAGCTGAACCAAGACAACACTATTGAAATGTATAAGGCCAAACTAGTGGCCAAAGGGTACAATAAAAAAGAAGGTATTGACTTTGAAAAAACCTTCTCTCCAGTTGTCAAATTTCTCACTGTCAGAATTTTGCTAAGTCTAGCGACAGTAGAGAATATAGAAATACATCAAATAGATGTTAAAACGGCCTTTTTGCATGGAGAGTTAGAAGAAACCATTTATATGAAACAACCCGAAATGTATGTTAAAAAGGGAAAGGAAGAATTAGTGTGTAAATTGATGAAATTTTTGTACGGGCTAAAACAAGCCCCGCGTCAGTGGAATTTGAAGTTAAATGAGTTTTTGAATGGGCTAGGTTTTGAGAATATTAGCTCAGATCATTCTGTATATGTCTTACAAGGGGAGGATGGGATAGTATACATTGTTGTATATGTGGATGACTCATTATTAATAAACAAGTCAATGGATGAAATAAACCGCATTAAAGCGACTTTAAGGTTTAGGTTCGAGATGAAAGACCTCGAGAGGCTGCGATATTCACCATAGAGGTGAAAGAGAAAAAACAAAGACTGATTATGTTGACTCGCGAAGCTTACAGGTAACATGTGGAAAACAATGAGAGATGTAAAGGGATATATAACTCCCATGGAATTCAGGTAAAAAATTGGAAAGAATTGATTCAGACTCAAGCATAATGGTTTGTGAGAGTTTAGAGACAGGGAAGGAAGAGTTTCACAAGTAGTCGGAAGTCTTATATTTTTTATGAAGTATACGAGACCCGACATTGCAGCAGCTGTCGGAGTCTTAAGTAGAAGTTTGCAAAATCCTAAAAAGACAGACTGGGAAGCAGCAAAAAGGGTGCTGAGATATCTTGCAGGCACTCGAAATCTTAAGCTTGTACTTGGAGGAGGAGAGGTGAAAATACAAACGTGGAGCGATGCTAGCTATGGAGACATGCCAAGCCGGAAATCTACAACCGGCTTTGTTTTGAAGATTGGACATGGAACTTGCTGTTGGAGTAGCAAATTACAGAAGGTTACAGCTCAATGAACAATGGAGTCAGATATGGCAGAAGCTTCCGGCCTAAAAGAGCTCTTATGGGTCAAGTCTATTTTACAAGAACTTAGGTGTATGCAAACTGGTCTTTAGGCTATCTGGTGTGACAACCACGCAACCATTGCAATTGCCTCTAACCTCAGCCATCACTTTAAGAGCAAACACATGGATGCTAGACTTCACTTTGTTAAAGAAAAAGTACTTGCAAAAGTCGTTAAATTGTGTTATTTACCGGACGAGAAGATGGTGGGTGACATGTTAACAAAAGCCCTTCCTGCTCTTAAGTTACAAGTTACAGTTTTGCAAAGATGCTATTGGACTAAGTGAGTAACTGAGTCTAAAGATTTAAGGGAGTGTTGTAATTTAGAAATCTTTATTTCAATATATAGGGCTAAAATAACTTAGAATATTTTAGTACTAATACAAGTATTCTGCTACAATACTTACCTTAATTAGTGTTACAGTAGCAAAAGTACAATATAGTATATTGTACTTTTACAGGGACACGTGTCGGCAAGAGAACGTATGCAGGTTTTACGGAGTGGCGCTGACAGTCAGCCACACGCGTCACGCAGTTGACGATTGGATTCACAGGATCGGACGAACAAAATCTGAGCCAGGTATTTCGGAAATATATAGTACGGTTCGACGGTACCATGGTCGATTGAATTTGTTCCAACGGACGCGATTCACCCGAGACCACAAACGTGACTCACTTGAGACCACAAGTGACGAAGCACTCAGGTGCTTCGTACTACACGACCACAGTCGGCTAGACTTTAGCGACTACCCTTGACAAAGCATCTGGAACGTTTTGTGCACGGTTCGATATCTGAAAATATTTGAATAAACATTGTTTTGTAGTTTAGTGTAATAAAAAATAGTGTTCCACTAATTAAGTTTTTGGAAAATAGTAATTAGGGTTTTTGAGGTACTACGGTACAGTAACGCACAAGTAGGATACTTTGTCGTTAGTCAAGGTAATAACCGCAATAACAGTTACCCAAATTAGTGTAGACCATTAGATACACGCTGTGAGCATACAGCTTAGGGTAGTTTCAGTTTTTAGAAGTAGGACTTAATGAATTTTAATTATTAGGAACAAATGATATGGAAAAACTGTAACTGCACATTTTATGTTTTTCATCTATGAATATCTCACATATTTATAAGCAAAATTGAGTGAAATTTTTTGTGTATGTTCCTCTGTATGTCATCTAAACTGTGGTTGATTTTAAGGACAATTCTGTCCCTTTATTGCAAGTTATCATCTGTCAAAGTTGCTATTTTGCCATCAGTCTTTGTGGAAGCTTCCTCTCTTGATTTGTTCTACAATGACTACTGTTGCCTCTTCTTTATCTTCAATACCAGAAATCGTCTCAGATCAACAATATGTGTCGTGACCGACACCTCTTTACCAAGCTAAGAAAGATCCCTACTGTATAGATAGAGTATGGGGATAGGAGAGTACCAATTACAAATTTAGTGGGTTCGGTAGATCTCAAAGTCTTAGTGGAGGGTAAGACTTCTATACTCACCTTCTCAGATGTACTCTAAATACCTCAGCTGAGTAAAAATCTTGTCTCTACCTTTATATTAGATGATCAAAAATTTGGTACCTTCACTACAAAGGGAGTCTTTACAACTAAGTTTGGGGATGAAGTCTACTTCACAGCAGATACGGGTAGCCAATGAATGTTAAGGCTTAACTTGAGTAATGAAAAAAAGAGTGCTTACTATGTTGGTGTTCCAAACTCGATGATTTAACATAAGCAGTAGGGACATGTGTGTTTTGATAGGCTGAGGGAAATAAAGAGGCTTGGTGTAGTAGAAGGCATTCAATTTGGAGATAAAGAAATGGTGGATGAGTGTAGTGGTTATAACCAAGGTAAGGCTGAAATACTCCCTTTTGTAGAAATTAATGGTTATTTGTTAAAGTATTTTCTAGGTCTAAAATAAAAGGAAGAAAAGAAGCCTAGGCAGTCTGCTTCTAACTCCTCTCTTCAGCTCCCACACTTGTCTAACTCCTCTCTTCGGCTCCCACACTTGTCGCAGTCAACTCCTCACTTCAGCTCCCACACTTGTCGCAGTCAACTCCTCTCTTCAACTCCCACACTTGTCGCAGTCACTGAAAGTTGAAGAGGAAGCTAGAGCCATGGCTGCCTATGCTGCTTATAAAGAGAGACAAGTGAGATTTTGATAGATTTACCAAAATATACTTGACGGACCCAGGATTTGATCCTGGTACTTGCCGTCCGTCAACTCTAAGTAGCCGGTAGCTTTATCCTATAGTCTAGGATTGGTGCTAAGACATATAGGGTTTGACAAATATTTAAACTGTTACGCGTTAACAAATTCATTTAATTGTAACTATAGACATCGCGCATGGATATAGTTTTGTAAAAGTACGGAGTACAGTATGAATACGCAATGGATATCGCGCATTTTGTTTCGACAGCGAAACAAATATCGCGCAACGATTTATAACGGCTACGATTAAAAACCGGTTTGATCGGACGGTCGAAAAGGACGCCGAGATCGCGGAGTAAGATTTTGGCGACGATCGACACGTGGCACGACAACATTGGATTACGGCATCTACGAAGATTTCAGGAACGAATCCAAATATGACATGTGTCGGTTAGTTGGCCATGTCGACAATGGTCGTACTGAAAGTACACCAGCACCAGCACCAGTACCTGCACCAGTACCTTCCAGTACCTTTTTGTACGATACAGTATTTTGATTAATGCGCACCTCTACCTTTCTGTACAATACACTATTTTGATTAGTGCCGTACTTCGGTAGATAGTGTTTTAGAGTGAGATAGGACTTGAAGACAGGATCCTCTCTCCAAAAGAGCCTCTCTACAAAAGGTCAACTAGGTCAACTTTGACCCTCCATAACTTACTGCTCAGGGAAGGGAGTCTTGGAAGGGAGTCTTGTCTTCACAGGGGTGAAAGTGATCAAAGGTTTTGCCTGCCAAGGTGGTAGTTATTCTTGCTAAAACAGTTATTCTTGCTAAACACAAAAGGGTCAGGGTTATCCTAGAGGCTTCTTGCAAGCTGTCCTTTCTGAGGATATATGGAGGTCTCAGAGTTGCACCACACAGGCCCCGAGGACTCACTCGGGACCTAACCGAAATCTCCCATTCAGCAGGAAGGGGGGAGGACAACAGGGCCTAACGAAGAGGGGTTGGGTGCAGATCTACTGGGTACCTTGGCAGCTGTTGCCACTGAGCATCCTACCTTTGTCTCGGTGGCGGGAACTTCCACTGTAGAGGTGGAACCCGACTACAACCCGACCAGAGACTACACATTTCTCTCGGAGTGGAGACACTTCACAGGGTAAAATGGATTACTTCTTGATTCGACGATTGATGAGTGGTGCATTAAGAAAATTAGGATTTAAAGGTTTCTTTCAAAAATTTTAAAGAGAAAACGGAAGTGCCATCGATGGTCCATATTGCAAAAAGCGTGTGGTTTACCATAAATGAATTGTGAGACAGCTGATAGACTATTGCTTGGCTTTTGAGACCACGCAAATAGGAGGAACGAGTCAAGACTTGCGTGGCATAAACATGCCAAGGAAGACTCTACAAAAGCTAAGCAAAATATTCAACCTATCCTGTTGCTTGTCAAAATCCCCAAGAAGCAAGATGTAATCACAAGAGTGGGTCAATCATTAATCCTGCATCCAAGCAAGAAAGTCCAAAAGAAAAAACGCACATGTCCAAAATAAAGAAGCATACTCCACAGACTTTGGTGACGCCCTTATTTCTTTAGGCATACAATAGAAATGAAATTCTTTAAACAGCTAATCCTCCCATGTGAGACCATTCGGATTCAGATGATAGCACTCCAATTAGTAGTATCAAACAAAGAGGGTTCAAAGATTTTAGACACCATTGCTGGGTCTCTAAACCTGCATTCTTGTACAGTCAGCAAACGCAATGGAGCCATGATTCTGTGGATACATAGGTCCTGTAACTTCCTTGAGACAATTTGAACGGAGACCAAATAACCTCATAAACCTTGACTCGTCCATTAAAGAACATCAAGCTCACCTAATCATCTAAACTTTGACATGCAAGCACATCTCGAATGAGAGGAGAAGCAACTTCATCTACATTCTTGTCACAACGAAATACAAAACCCACCTGAGAAAATAAGAAACCTTGGAGGGCGGCAAGCCCCCTAAAGATGAGAAGACGCACCTGAATACCTCACACATTGCTCACTTGCCAAAAGTAACCTTGTTATGAGTTAAAACTGGAATAACACATCTCAAAGTCAATTAGCTTTTATGACACACTGATTTACCGTCATTTCAAGTTTAGGTCGTCCACAGGGTGACAACTTACTTGAAAAGCACAGTAAAGCCCGAGATGGACAATGCAGTACTCCAGTGCGTTATACAAGGTAGTCACGCGCTTTATGCACCTTTTCCGCTCATTTTCTGCAATTTGTTGATCAATTGGATCCTGCCAAATACCAGCAAAACGTTTCAAATACGATAACAGAATAAGTGTTGGTAGTGCATGCTTCAGCCTGTATAAATACCAAATTCTATCATAAAAAAAGCAAAAGCTTTGCAGTAGATGCACAACCCAAGTCACCAGTTCTAAAAAATCATTTTGTATCGGTGGTCATGCCAAAAATCTACGATTTTGATATTATCAAATATTGATCAGTTGCATCCGGGGTTTTTTTTCTGACGATACCGAATGTCGCCAATTAATTGACGATGAACAATATGTAGGGCGTAGAAAGGTAATACTACTGTACTCGCCTACATTTTTTAGAAATACATAAAGGTTTTCGGTTCGCGACAATATTTCTGCACTAAGAATAAAATAAAAACTGCAAAATGTCTGTTTTGTCATTTTCAATGCTGGTTTGTCTGTTCTTTGTTGAATGCATTCTCACCGTCTCAATATTTGATGACCGTTCAATCGTCCGTCAACAACGTATTTTGTATCGAAAAGGTTCACCCTTTTTGGATGTGCCACCGGTACACATCAAAATCCGCGATTTGCGCGTGATGTGTCATTTAATTTTAAAATTTTGTTGCGTGTGCGTGTCCGCATTATCGAATAAAAATCAATACTATTTTTAGGACTGATAGTAATTACCGGGGACCCCCAAAAGACCCCATTACGGACTATCAGTTATCCCAAATTGGCCTTCCATATGAATGCCTAACTCATTCCCTATTTGACACAACGGAAAAGCCAACTACAGAGGCATAGACTAGATATGGTCAACTTCAAGGGCACACTGAAATTCAATGCTGAAAACACCTCATAATCACAAAAGTGAAACCAAAAAGCTCCCTGGAAGTCATTCATTATATGTTCAAACCTTTGAATTGGTACAGTGCGAGAAGGAACTTATTAAAGCGTTCTTTAGATCGTCCAAAAATACAAGAGCTCCTTTAGAGGCATCTGAGAAAACGTGCGATTCAAATTGCAAGGTATCCTCTTGGCATTCTTCAGAATCAATCTTAAAAGCAACAAGCTGAAAAGGCATACAACAGCCATCCCCAAATCCATAGTTTAGACCTTTCCTGTTTTCTTTTTTCAAGGACAAACAAAGCATTAGTTTGCCAATCCAAATACTCCAATGCATACTACAAGTTCAAAGTTTGGGCAAAGGCATAGAAGAATAAAACAAAAACCATATCAAAGCAAACATAATGCACTAGACAAAACTTACCAAGCTTTGCAAAAGCCATGTCTTTGACCAAATGTGGTGGTAAAGAGCTCACAACCCGAAAAAAGACGACTGGGTGATGCAAAGGTCTAAAACTTATGCCAAGATATGAAAAACATAAACAAGACTACTAACTAGCTTATCCGGACTATGGTGAAATCTCAAGATGTTGACCTACATTTGTACCTTATTGGTCCTTGTTTACTATAAAAGGTAAACATCTCAATCAACATTTTGAGATTTCACCATAGTCCCAAGAGGTAATATTACTCTTCTCAACCTCGACAATCATCAAAGAATACCTTTGCATCTAGCGTTTGCTCGAGTGATTGTAAGAGCTTTGTACAATCGTCCGCAGACTTCACACCTGCACACAAAGAACCATAATGGTGTCCGAGTATAGCTTAGAGATGCCTTCCCAAATAAGAACAAACAAAAAAAAGCAAAAAAAAACGCAAAAAAAAAAAATGGCAAATAAAACTTGACGTTTACATTACTTTGCTACTAGTAGTTACCTTGTCCTATACAACCTTCCTTAATAGTTATCACCTTCCTTAATAGTCCACCTTCCTTAATAGTTACCTTATTCTTTTACAAACTTCTTTAAATTTCATTATAAATAATGTAACGACTATTTTTTTTTTTAGTGTTCGATCACACAAATAAAGATTGTTGGTGACATGACTAAATGCAACCCAATAGTGGGAGGCTTTTTTTTCACTTTTGCAACAATAAGTTGTATTGGATAACAACAATGGGTTTGATTGCCTTAGTCTTTAGTTTTTTTTTTTCTTTAAATGGAAAGGCATATGCGTACTATGGTTGGAGAACATTACGGTTTTTGTTTGCAAATGTGAAATCTACAGA
Organism: Zygnema cylindricum; assembly: GCA_037447655.1. Lineage (NCBI taxonomy): Eukaryota > Viridiplantae > Streptophyta > Zygnematophyceae > Zygnematales > Zygnemataceae > Zygnema > Zygnema cylindricum. The sequence goes on along the minus strand of JBBHKE010002190.1, from coordinate 7,130 downwards.
CGATTGTACAAAGCTTTCGCAATCGCTTGAGCAAACATTTGATGTGAAGGTATTCGTTGATTTGAAACGTCGAAGTAAAAGAACGTCAATAAAACTTATCTAAACTCTAATGAATTCTTTAACATCTTGAGATTTCATCATAATTTACATAAGTTTATTGAATTTTCCCAACCTAAATCAAAAAATACTTTGCATCAAATGCTTGCACAAACAATTGCGAAAGCCTTTTAGAAGCGTCAGCAAATTTCACATTTGTACGCAAAAATCATAATGTTAATTAACCATAGTATGCATGTGCTTTTCCATTTAAAAAAAGAAAAAAAATTGTAAGACCAAAGCAATCAAACCCATTGTTATTATCTATAACAACTTAGTGTTGCAAAAGTGAAAAAGCCTCTTCTTATTAAACTGTATTCAAATATGTCACTCAAACATGTCACTCAAACATGTCACTCGTAACCTTTACTTGTAATAGTTGCTACATTTTTCATAATGAGAGGCTAAAGAAGTTTGTTAGGAACAAGGTGACTACTAACAACAAAAAATCTACAAGCTTTTAAAAAAAACTCTATATGAGAAGTTGAAGAAATTTGCAAAGGAACAAGGCGACTTCTAATAACAAAAAAAACTCTGCTTTTAGAAAGAACTCCATAACGACCTCTCTAATCTTGAATGTAAAAAACATTTTTTCTCAAAAACTCACCCCGCTTACCACAGTCCTCTCTAAATTTGAATGTAAAAAACAATTCTTCTCAAGATCTCACCCTTCCTGTTAACCGGCGAAGCTGTCATACCGAATATCTTTGGCCTCATATTTACCTCCATTTTATGATAAAATTCCTGAATCAAAAAAAAAAAGCAAGAGATCTTCACATGCCGCACATGGGAGAAGTATCTTTTTGTTTTCAAGAGATGAACAAACCGAGAGAAGCAATCTCAAAAACAAGCACGGTACCAAGGAAGAGCAGTTCAATTGCATCCAATAATTGGCATGTTCGTAGACAGCAATATTTTGTGCAATGTCGACCTATAAAATACCTACTTTAAAGTTGAAACTGTACATACTATATTCGTCCATTTTAAACAAGGCATTAAAAGCTTTCAATTAGCTAATCAACACAAAGTACGAACAGCTAATGGCTATAAACTTGGTTTTCAATTTGTTACACCTTGACAGAACAACAAAAAAAAAAAATATTAACAATCCGCCACCAAGACGAAGTATACATTCACTTTGACACAAATTGCAAAACAGTTCAAAAACATCTCCTTACTGTATTCTTTGTTTATTCCTCTCAAATTTGTACTCCAGTTTGTTACCTCCATTCCCGTGATTGTGATGTAAGTAGTCAGCGTACCCGCATAATCACCGCATAGGGATGGTCGCTCTGGGCATGGTGACATTCGTCAAAAATCAGCAAGTCTACCATCTCCAGCTTAAGAAACGAGTGAGATAATGCGTTGAAGAGGACTTGTGGCGTCATGACCAACACCTGCGGTCCATTGCGATTGTGAGGCAGCCAGAGAGCACAGCTGATGTGAGTACCATTTGTCTTTCCCCGTTAACTCCCTTTGAACTGCGCGTCGTCTATATTTTCAGTGAAGGTGACGATGTCGCAGAAATATGCATACATCTAGAAATATCCAGCCGCTGCAACTTCATACTGTAAAAATATTACTAGAAAAAACAGTTAATTTACAGGCCAAGATAATCGACATAACAGATATTCCAGCCAGATTGGCAAGCAAGAGAATAAAAAAAGGGCATAAAGAGATTATTAACATGAGTGCCTGCACCTCATTTGCAGCAATTTCTTTTTCCCAGCGCAAAGAATCCAAAGAATCCATTTTAGCCCCAACAAGGTCCTTGACAGAAAAATCTGTTAACTTCTGAATCGATTTTTTTTGCTGCAAATCACCATGACAACTATTAGAGAAGGAAAAACGATGTACCAAAAATTAAGTATTTAGAGAATCGTCAACTGCATTGAGCAGCATACCTCGATTTCGACACCCATAAAAATTCTAACCAAACAAAACTGCAACTGCGAACACTTATGACTCACAGAAAAATGACCTTTCTTCTTATATAAATTAGGCATCAAATGCTGCACTTGTATTCCGAAGAAAGTACCTATCTCCTTAAAATGTTGACACCAAATGTACAAATGTTTCTAACTCGTGGAAAAAAACGAGCCAACCAGCAACAGTGTGTAAGAGATTGTCCATAACATAGTTCAAATGCGCGAAAACAGTTGGAGACGCTAAATGCGGTTACCACATACTGAACGCGTATCATGCAAAGCGTATAGTATGGAATAACCGCATTTAGCATCTTAAATTGTTTTCTCCCATCTGAACTATGGTAGATACTCTTCCCTAGATCTCAGCAAGCTATACACGGCTTCTAAAGCACAAAAGCGGGTGTAAACCAGAGGGAAAGCTAACTCACTTGATCAGCAAGTGGTACACTTGGAACAAGAAAAATGACAATCTTTTTAACATTTAAGTTGCGAAAAATTGAGGCTCGAAATTTCATCAACAAAATAGCTATATAAGTTTTTCCAGCTCCTGTTGTGAGATGTGCAATGACATTTTTCTCCTTCGCTATCTCCAAGATTTCCAATTGATACCTGCCAGGAAAAATTCAACCAGAAAAATCTAAGTAATCTAAATAACAGCCAGCGAAGTTCCAAAAACCAAAACAAAAAGAGTAAAAAAGTTCAATGAGATTAGACACACTAACGAGAAAGAATAGTCAAACTCAATCAAGGGGAGGGAGAGTGCGCCGTCTACTATCTGAAGGTGATTCCTCGAGAGCATCAAAAAAACAATACCGAAAGCAAAATTTGCGGACAGCTCCGCCAATCATTCAGCGACAAGGACAAGAGTTTCACAAAGATCATTTCACAAAAAGCAGCTAAAGACAAAAAAACTGTGGTCACAAAACCAAGAAAGAAAAAAAAGACAAAAAAATAATGAAGTTACCAAGACCTTTTTCTTGGTTGCCGCGTTAGAAACAATATAAATTTTTGACAAAGGTAAGTCTAGGGTGAAGTAGGAAAGCAACAAAATAAGAGGAGAGAGTTTAGTCAAGAAGTTTAATGCGAATTCCACAATCGCAAACAAATAACTCCCATCATTTCGAAAAAAGGTAAAACTAAAACTTAAAACACAAACGGCTTAGAAAGAGTACCAAAACGTTGATCACGTAGTTAATTACGAGGAAGAGGGGGGGGGGGAGGGGTTGGAGAGAGAGAGAGACAGAGAAAGAGGGGGGGAGAGGGGGAGGGAGAGAAAGCGAGGAGAGAGGGACAGAGGGAGATACTAAGAGGAAAAGTTAAAAGGGAAATTAAAGAAAAGAATAGCAAAAAAGAAGAAAAAAAGGAAAAAGAAAAAAAGAAGCTTTCGCGCGCTTTTCCTTCAAGAAGCGAAAACTCAGTTTTTGTTTTTATTATTATTATTCTTATAAAAAAAGAATTCTCGCTTTTTTTATAATTTTTTTCAGTTTTTTGTTTTTTCATCCAGCTTTCTGGTTTTTCTTTCTCTTGTTCATTTTCGGCTGTTCATTTCCCTTTTTTTCTTCCCTTGCCCCTTTTGGGGAGGGGGTGGAAGAGGTGAGAGAGGGAGAGAGAGGGAGCGAGACAGACAGAGAGAGGGGGAGAGATGTAGAGAGAGAAAGAGAGAGGGTTGAGAGGAGAGAGAGAGGGGTAGAGAAAGAGGGAGGGAGAGGGGGGGGAGAGAGGGGGGGAGAGGGGGGAGAGAGGGGGAGAAAGGGGAGGGAGAGAGGGAGACAGGGAGAGAGAGAGGGAGAGAGAGAGGGGGGAGGGAGGGAGAGAGGGGGGAGGGAGGGAGAGAGGGGGGGAAGAGCGAGGGAGAGAGGGAGAGAGAGAGGGGGCGAGAGGGGGAGGGAGAGGGAGGGGGAGGGGGATGGAGAGGGAGAAGAGGAGAAAGAGGGGCAGGAGAGGGAGAGCTAGAAGGGAAGCAGAGGGCGAGGAAGGGGGCGAGAGAGGGAGAGGGAGTGGGGGAGGAAGCCGGAGGGAGGGAGAGGAGGGGAAAGAGAAAGAGAGAGGGGAGGGAGAAGAAACGGGAAAGAACCAACCCTTTAGCAATCAGCGACTCCTCATTCCCGCCTTCTTCCCCGTTCTCTCCTTTCCTCCGCTTCTCTCCCCCTGCGATGCTGTCCATCGCCCTTTTCTTGCTTTCCTGGCGCCCAGACGTCATGCAGACGTCATGCAGACCGACAGAGCTAACACCAGTCAATTGGTGTGGACGCCCCAACAGTCTATGGACGACTTATGTCCGCCTTAAACTGGCCTTAAATTGGTTGTTAGTACCCCTTTCAAGGTTCGCACCCTTTCCAGCGAATGTGAGTCATAAGCCAACACAAATATATTCCAGAAACAGAAAACTGTACAATGTAGAATAGATGTGAGTTAACATCGCCGCATTCAAATAATCCTACCCATAATAAAAGAAAATGCCAATTGTCATAGGTGCGCTAGAACAACAAAGATAATCAGTGTAGAAAAGTGAAGGGTTGGGAGTGATTGCGGCGACCTACCCGAGGAGCGGACCGACCGGTGCTGGGGCTCACGAGGACGACCTGGCTGGCTGCACGCGATGCATGGCGGTCATTGCCGTCATGCAGGACATGACTGGAGAGATGACTTAGAGAGAGAGGCCTTCCCGGACGCCTGCTTGCTTATTCGCTTGCTGCAAGATTTGTACGGCGAGCTTGGTACGGCGTACGGTGGACGAGTTTTGACTTTTAGACGTTGACGCCTTTCGGCTGACCGTAGCACTCGATCCACGTTTGGACTTTTGGCGTGAAACCGAACCGAGCCAAAACGATTTTTTCATAGTTCAGTTCGTGAATTTGTCTTTGTACGGTGTGTTTCGGTTCAGACGAATTATTGCACCCGGCTTCAACCGATTTACGGTGCGGTCGTACTTTAGTGCAGTAAACAGATGTCATAACATTGCACAGTTGTTTGAAGTACACCGCCAATCGTTATTAGCGTTGTGTACGCTAATCCCGTCCCGCTTTTTTTTTGTTTTGTTCTCAAATAGCGTAGTTTATTCTATTTTTTTCTTTATTCTATTTAGGGTTATATTCAGTACGTTGTCTCTTAAATAGAGTGGTGTACGGTCAGTGTCATACCGTACATAAATGTACCTTTTTAAGCTAAAAGGTACAATAAATTAGTTTTAGTAACCGCGGACGCATGAGAATGTGCGGTCTAAAAAGGAAAAAAAACCAGGTCGTAAAAAATCCCGCTCGCACATATTCGTCTGACAGTCGCGTTTCGACCGTGTGAATGTACGATTTGTGTACGATTTGTTAGATTTTGTACGGAGACTTATATTAGTGTAAGCATGTTTGCGACCGACATTTTTTTTTTCAAAGATCTAAATTACCATAACCAAACAATTAGAATGTATGATTTTTTCCAAAATTTTCAATTTCTTAAATAGCGTACACCACTGTAATAATTTTTATACGCTAAAAAAACTTACACGCTAATAACGATTGGCGGTGTAGTGTTGTGTATCGGTAAAAAAATCATAGCGATAACATCGATACCGATAGTTATCAGCCAGAGGTCCCGATATATTGGTATGAGACCAACAAAATCCATATCGGCGATAACTTTAAAAAAATAGAGTATGCATACAATAGTTCTTTATAACACAGTGTATTATATTATTGACTTAATGTAGCGTTGCATGCCACGTATAAGAATCTGTTCCGTCGCTGTTTAACTGCGATTTTTTACGGACAGCACAGCACATAAGCGTTGGCCGGTTAACAGAACAGTAATTTTACGACAGTTTACGGGATTGTACCGACAAACCGGTAAACATGGAATGGGAAAAGGACGGTGGACACAAAGTACAACGGACGCAAAATAACAATCTGCGCGCCATCGGAATCGAACGAACGACTTGGAATGAGAAAACATGAGCGGACGGCCAGTGTGAGCGTCGGCATTCCCGGATGGCTCTTTTGGCAACTTATGCCAAAAAAGCCGACAGATTGACATGTGGCAGGTCCCCAGTGGATCTCAAGGAATAAAGGGACAAATCCATGTCGTCGGATGTGAAAGGTACATCGTTTTAACTGGATCCGTACCAAAACCGTACAAATCTCATGGCGGCTATTGTACTTTATGTGCTTGTACAACTGTACAATACAGTGATCTGATTGGTAGACACCTCAGTAGATAGGGGTTGTGAGTAGGGTGCGTCCGTGGAATAACATGTACAGTTGAGTGTACTGGCTGTACATTTATCTGTACGTTTTGTGTAGATATCGCCGATAGTTATCTATATCGGTGTTATCGCCAATAATAACCGATAAATATCGGTTATTTATCGGCGATAACACCGATTACGATATATCGTACCAATATATCGATTATCGGATACCCGGATAAAGACCCATATCGGTTATTGGCAAATCCTTACCGATACACAACACTACAGTAGTTTGAAGCTTGAAGTTTGAACTTTTGAAATTTGTAAACCCGTTGAACAATGTATTTGGCTATTTGCAAATCGATTTTCAGTGGAGGTTCAATCCGATTTGGGCCAAACCGAACCGAACCGAGTCGAATTGAACCGAGCCAAGTGCTGGGAACATCATCGTCATCACAAGTTCAATACTGTACTTCGATCTCCACTATTGCCACGTGGTATATTGCCGTACCGGCTACCCAGACCAGCAAAGATCGTTTTCAGCTTCAGAACACTTTGCTCCGCCATTGTCTGCTCTTCTTTGCTACTTTCTGGGCTCTCGTTAGACTGACTAGCGGTCTCATCTGTATTTCCCCTTAACATCTGTCCCAGTGGAAGATCCGTTACACGGTCATCAAGAAGGCCGCCTTCTACCAAACTATTCATTCAGCATGCCAGGCTGTAGCTGACTGGCCAACTTCCACCTCGTCTATCCTTTATTGGTGTGGCTGGTCCGTGCGATTATTCGTACAGATTATCCTTGCAGATTACGGGAGTGCGGGTAACGTAACTCCCTTCCCTCGTCTATGGCTGTCCGCTTCACTGTGGGGCAGTTTCCCCGTACCCCTGCCCTTCGAGACAGTTGTGGCCTCCCCTGGGCCTGTGTAGTC
>JBBHKE010002188.1:91638-139084 GCA_037447655.1 Zygnema cylindricum | reverse complement strand
GATTTCAGTTAAACAGCACCTAAAGGTGGAAATTGACATGACTCCTGTACTTCTTGATTTGTACTATGAACTATCCCAGTGTCGAGTTCAGATGGTTGAGTTTCTTGGGGATGTATAATGACTGAATCAGACATGCTCTGGCTATTGTATACATTCTACACTGTGAAACGCTATTAGGGTGAATAACACTTAAAACTCCATCTCGGTTTTCTTCTCGCTTTTCTCGGTTTTCTTCTCGGTTTTATTGACGTTAATGTTAATGTTTTTTTTTTATCAACGCTAAGTTCTTTCCCCGCCTCGTGGACTGGAAATAGAATCATAGAATCATTGACACTAAAACAGTTCTCACTATCTTTTTTTTTGCGCTAATAGGGATTCACGGTGTGCTGTCGACTTCAATTGTTGACAGCCTGGTCATTCCTTGGTTTGGAAATTTTGTTTTTTTATAATAGTTGGAAACTTTCGTGGTGATTTTCAGTAGGCTAGATTCTTGACGTTTTTAAAAGGCTGGTGCACCATCGCCAATGTCATGACTACTGGGGTCAGAGATCACAATCGGGTACCTGATTCTCGCTGTACCCGCTTTTTTGTTTGTTTCTGAATCGCCTGGCCGAATCCCCCATTATTTGGCAACCGAATCCGTTCCGTATGTGATGCGGCCGGGATGGTATGGATCACGTACACGATTGTGACCTCTGACCGGTGTAATAGGAGATCAATTCGTCCAGATACCTCTTTGAAATCTCAGATTTCTCGATTTTCGTAAATCGGTACTATTCAGGCGTTGAATGAGCAATCACAGGGAATAATAACTTATGTGTGAATGGATAAAATCAATTGGAAAACCTTATGAGATTTCTGTAGTGCACTTCTAGTATTCCAGATTGACATAATAAGTATTAAGCCTTATATCTATCTGGCGGTTGTGCACTTCCGATACTCTTTTGCACCAAATCATTTCTATCCCTGATGTGATTACCCATAAATGCGCGAATATTGGAGAAGAGAACAGCTGGTTAATTACGTGGTATGAGATGAAACTTTTGCTTGTTTGATTATCAATGGTCTGGGAATTTCAACCTCTAGACGTGTGTGATTATTATAGGCTCTTTTAGTTGTAGTCGAGGTGGCAAGGATCCTCGTAGAATGAGGAAAGAAGTTTCTGAAAAATTATATGCTACTTGGTACCAACCATGCTTTGATATCAACAGTAATCTTCATCGATGACGAGGATGCGGTGATAGCATATGTGACGTTTACTGTATACGTGAGTCGAAAAACTAGATTTATATCTCAGGGGCAAAAGACCACATGTGAGACTCGAGAATCAAACCAAAACACGCTAAGGAGCCGAAGGCCCCAAGTCCCATCGAGTTCATGGTTCGTGTGTTACATGGGGGACTCCAATCCTCCTAGGCTGAAACCGAGTAGTTCTCTCACCTTTGGGAAATTACGACGTTGGTTTTTTTATAGATTTTTATTTATGTTGGGGTTTGGTTAGATGATTTTGGTTTATGCATTCTATTGGGTTTTTTCTTAGGTGGTTGTTGCTTCTTTAGGTGTCTTTGTTATACCTGTCGTTTTTTGTGTGTTAGTTGCTTTTGCCCTATGTCTTTTTTGTTTGCTTCCCTCCACATGTAATTTTTCAGTTTTAGCATTGCTGCCCCGTTTTGTTCCCATGGACTCAAATGGTTTACCATTGCGCTTTCTAATAAAGTTGGGGTTGTCTTGCCCCTCTGGGATATTCAGAATTAGGGAGAGGGAGACGGAGAGGGATATTCAGACTTACTTTACAGTCTTGTATTGCTCATTACGCTTTTCAAACTAGAGAGGAACTTGGTTGGGTTAAAATTGACACGTAAGCTCAAAATATTCAAAGGCATTGATTGGGCAGATAGTGCTATGATGTACTCTTTGGCAGTTACGCAGTGTTTCGCTATTAGTGTTAATATTTTTTTCGCCACTTAAACATCTTTTATCCGTTCACACTTGTCCGATTTTCACATAGAAACCGCCAATGGGAAGGTGAGAATATAAACTTCCAATCGCAGCCGTCAGATCCATAATCCGACAAGCGTGTACAGAAAAAAGATGTTTTAAGTGACAAAAAACATCAACACTAATAGCGATACTCGGTGTAGTTTTGTATTACATGAGCGTGCAGAATATGATATGGGGCCGGTGCTATGCTGCATTGGAGATAAAAACATGATTTGGAATTACCGCGCATCGCTATTAGTGTTAATGTTTTTTTCGCCACTTCAAACATATTTTCTCCGTGCGTGCATGTGCAATTTTAGGTTTAAAAGCTTCAGTCGGAAGGTAAGGATCTTTCCTTTTCAATCACAACCGTCAGATTTAAAATTTGGCAAGTGTGAACGGCGAAAATATATTTTAAGTGGCGAAAAGAACATGAAAACTAAGAGTGCGTCTCTATGTACTTCAAACTTAGAGATTTTTTTTTGTTTTTTAGCGCAGATCCGGCGGACCCGGATTTCGGGTGTCCCTATGTGTACCAAACGAAATTGTCACTTAAGGCGTGACGATTGTATACGTCGACAATGCCCGTGACGGCTGTCGACGTCTACAATCTGTGATGACCCACGTCATTTTTCGTAACTGCTTATGACGTCGTGTGACTTTTCGTGACATTGTAGACCTACCGCCCTCCAGCCTGTGCCGTTTCACGGTTGAAGAAGATGCGTTTTGACTTTGCGTCTATTGTCGGCTCGACGTGAAATGGCATCAGAACCTTGAGACCCCTGCAAAAAAAAATCCGTACCAGATGGAAACGGACAAAATAAAACAAACTGTGTACTTATCTTTGTCGTATTAGACAAAAACGTACAAAACCTAGCGAATCGTGTACACTTCCACGTCGCTTGAATTCGTTTGAAGTTTTTGAACAAAACAATACACTTGCAAATACGTGTTCCTATTTGTTTATAGAAGATCCTTAATTTTAAAACACATCGGCCCTGTATTTTAAAGATAAGGTTGAAGATGACGTTTTTTGTCGTCGAAGTGGGTCGAAAAACACAAGACGACAACATGTAGTACATTTTAAATTCGATGATGACGCAAAATGTACTTCTCTATTTTTATATTTTGTTGTACAGTTGAAACTTACGCGGTACAGCTCTAAGTTTTACAGGAAAACGACAAAAAAAAAACCCTTACTTAAGCACACAGAGACGCACCCTAAGGGTGAGGTTCCATTAGAGGAAAAATGTCGTTGTTTACTGAAAGTCGTACTGTTTCGTACAGTGCCGTACCAAGAAAAAAATGTCAGAAAAACAAGCCTACTGAATGAGGAATTTGATTCTCCACGTTTATGGGCGTAAACGTGGACCGTCGGATGTATAATCGGTTAAGCCATCGTCTGATACTTTTCAGTTCGCAACAAGTGACCCGGAGTAGGTCAATTATAAGCGCCTGAACGAATAGCATCGTGCCTCGTGGAAAAGTGAACAAATATTCACGACGACCGCACGACCAAGTGGGTACACGTCGCATATGACATGTGCCTTCCGCCAGGGAGGATGCGAGGCCACCGGAAGCCGCAAGAAAATCTTTGACGGAGGATATTGTTTCACGCTTCTGTTGTCATCCACTTACCATTCTGACATATTCGTACGCTTTTACAAATCTTGAGTTTCGTCCGCCCGTACAGATTTTATTCAATACATCGTACAAGTCACTTTTTAAAAGTTTTTACCTTCGCTGGTACAAATATGTGGTCACAATTTGCTGTTAAAGATTCTTTGAAGATTTCTAAAATCGTATTCATCTATTACGTGGACCAATCAAAGTGTATTACGCAAATAAAATGTCGGTAATTGACCCGACACAATGGAACGACACAATGGAACGCCACAATGGAACGATGGCTTCAGTAAACGAATTTTTGACGTTTACTGAGACCGCCTAATGGAACAACGCTCTAAGGGTAACATTCCATTAGGCGGTCCCAGTAAATGTACGCAAAAGACTACTGACAACGTTTACTGGAAGTCCCCACCATTGTGTCGGGCCAGTGAAAAACCTTTCGAAATTATGATTGGTGCCACGTAGTTAGTGTTCACATTTTGAAAATAAAAAAATATTATTCAAACGGAAAATCTAAACGACAGTATCTGTTACCAGCGGAGGTGGTTAATGATTGGTACGAAAAGTTTGCGGCCAAATTTTAATTTTGAAAATGGAAATCAAAATTTCGAAACGGAATGGCAAAAAGACGCCGCAAACTTTGAAGGTCGGTGGATGTCAGACGGAGCGTGCGAGGATACTTTCGGTTGACGTGTATACAGCGTGGCAGGCGGCACATGGCCTGTACGACGTGCACGCGTGTGATCGCTTGTTCAAAGTATATATTTTTTTGCATTTTCACGTGTACCAATGGTAATCATCCAGTGGGCCCCAACTCTCCTCGCGAGGAGAATTGGGGCTAACTGGATGATGTGCACGATTGCTTCACGGATTTCAGAAAGTGAAACATCCAATGGTCAAGAATTACGCCTACATTATTGGAACTTCCCGATAGCTTTCTAGTAACGATGTTTTGTCTGACAAAAAAAAAATATGGTATGAATCTGTACGAACTGTAAGAAAACGTACGGCGTCCAGTAACGAACCCCACTTTTCGTCTAATGGAATGTTACCCTAATAGCGATAAGGGGGTAGCTGGTAAAAAAATATCATGCACCATCTCAGAACACGGAATTAACTTGCATTCCAACAACACGATCGTGCGGTCAGGATTGTGGATTAACATGTGTTTATTGTACTTCGTATTATACGAGGTAAAATAAATTTGTATTGACGACCATATAATAGAAACCACAATTTCTATTCTGATAGAAGAAAACAATTTGACTGCAATATCCTCGAATAGGTAAACTACACCGCCAATCGCTATTAGCGTAGTGTATGCTAATTGCGTCCCGCTTTTTTATATTTTTTATTCTCAAATATAGTGGTTCATTCTATTTTTTACTTTACTCTATTTATAGTTTTTTTTCAAGTACCGTACAAAACGAAAGTACATTGTCGTTTAAATAGTGTGGTGTACGATTAGTGCCAGACCGTACACAATTGTACCTTTTTAAATGAAAAAATACAATTTATGATGTTTAGCGACCATAGACTCATGCGAATGTGCTATCTAAATAAAGGATGAAATCGGGTCGTAAAATATCAGGTTCGCACCTATTCGTCCAACAACCGCATGGTCGACAGTGTGAACGTCAAACATATTCGCATGTCGAAAGTCAATTTTTCTTAGTAAATGAAGGTAACTAAACAAATGTAGCGCCGGCGTATAGCTTTAAACTTTGATATTTACGGTTTCAACTCCAAGTAAGTTCCTTGAAAGCAGTTTGAGTGATTACTAATGCTAATTTATGTCTTTGGTTAATTTAACGTAAACGTAAATGATATTATGGTGATAATGGTCCCATTCAGCATAAAATTCTACTGTAAAATGGTGTTAAACACAAAATGCAGTAAACGTTTATGTTAATATGGGATTACGTGCCAAAAAAACCACAAATTAGAGTAATTACTTGAATTAAATAGAATAAAAAAACAACATTTGACGTTGGTGATATTTGGGGCGAGGAAACGCCAAATGCGGACAGTCCCCAAAAAATCAGGTGAGGTATTGACGAATATCAACCAAACATTTTGTTTACCTATGGGACCTGACGCTTTCGCTGTCATTTTTACAAATTATCGAACGTTTCATTGAGAAGATGGCGAGAGGTCCGCCGCCTGCTCCACTTTTCATCCATGGATTTCACTTCATGGACGCCATCACTCCCTTTTTACTTCCCTCTCGTCACGCCATCCGTGTCTCTCGTCCTCTCCCTCACCATCCCAATACGCCTCTACCTATCGGTTTTTCACTCATTTTTCTCTATCATAATCCCACTCTTCATCTTATTTTTACCTCTCACAAGACTTTTTTGCTCCCTATCGATCTGTGTCCTATTCTTCCACCGATCGTATCGCCTCCATTTCTCTCTACACGTAATGTCAAAAACGACCCCTCTCGTAGTTTGCGTTTTCCTCGTCTTTGCCATATTCTTTGCCTCCCTACCTCCCTTTAGGTTTGCCTCTCTTCCCCTCTATTCCTCTTTATCTCTCCCTACCTCTACCGCTCTTTCTCTTTCCCCCCTCTCTCTCTCCCTCTCAATCTGCACCTCGCTATCCGTTATTCCCTCTCTCTCTATATTTGTATCCCACTTTTTTTTTCCACTCATTTTGACCACTAAAGAAGCCCATCCAACCCCCTCTCAATCTGGCTCCCTTTTCTATTTTTTTATCTCCTTTCCCATCTCCCTTCCACTTCTCTCTCCCTGCCTTTGCCTCTTTCTCTCTCCTTCTCTCTCCTTTTTCCTAGCCCTCTAGAATTTGAATCATTGTAGTTGTTTTGTTACATTAAGGGTTTTTTTATTGTGTGTTTTGTTTTGCAAATAATTTCTTCTGTTACTAATTGCGTTATTGATTACCGTTTTTTTCATATGTCTTATTTGTAGTTGTGACCTACTTGTAATACCCTCTGCTTTTTGTACTGTAGGAGTATACAAATAAAGTATAAAAAAAACAGTTTTTCACGAAATGAAAAAAGAGGGAAGAGAGGAAAGACGGAGGTGAAAAAGGGAAGGGGGTAGAGGAGAGAGAGGAAAGAGGGGAAAGACAAGATGAGAAATATAACCAATGACCAAAATAAATAGAATATAGAGAAAATTAGAGATGAGTATTTTTTATGTTTTTATATGTCTTACATTCGGTTTTTTTGTCGAAATAGTTTTTGGTTTATTCTGTTGTTACTTATATTTTTTTTACGGTTCCTTAGCCATGGTTTACATGAAGATCGTTGAATTTATGATATGCTTTTATGTTCCCCATGAAAGGAAAATAAAAAGAAAGGAATTTCTCATTTATGTTTTTTGTTTATGATTTTAAGTTTTTGTTTTTGGGTTATGTTGTTTATTTATGTTGTTCGTTTTTTATTTATTTACATAAGATTTTGCTTTATGTTTGTAAATTATCCTTTTCATTTATAAAAAATGATGATGTGAGGGTATTTTCGTAACGAAACATAATAAATAATTGACACATGTGATTTATTTTACGACCAACATAAACTAAGGAAAAACAATAAACAAAAAGACGTTTGATTCCTGTTTTTTTTATTTCCGTGGACCACACTTGATAGTTAAATTTGATGTTGCGTTCATTACTTGTGAGGATAATAAAATTTATCTGCCTATTTTTGCCAAACATATTTACGGTATAGTCCTTTAACCAGCCTATGGCTACCTTCGAAGTCCCACTACGAATACCATTTTTGAGCTTCAAAACTTTATAAAATTTTTTAAAGTGGTTGCCCTTGAAAAAAAAAACATGTATCAAAGTTTTTAAATTTACTACAGTTCAGCGACAACACATTGTCATTGTCGACAAGCGAACCTAAAATATTACCATTCAGCGAGGACTCATTTTCGTCGCTGAAAGGGAGAGTTGAAGTTTTATCATTCAGCGACGACACATTTACGTCGCTGAATGCCATAACAAATTATTTATCACAAGATCTATTATTCAGCGACGACACATTCTCGTCGACGGTATGTGGTGCCGAATTTCAATACTTCAAAAACGACATTGTCCCGTCGCTGTAATTGACTTAATGTCAAAAACGCCCAATTAATGTAGTGCATTCAACTAAAAACGACAAATACTATACGAAATCGATGCATTCTCTACCGGCAAAGAAAATATCATTCACATGCAGTGTTATTCAATTTTTTGTTTCATACAACATTGACATAACAAACTTCAAAATGATAAACAAAGAAGGATACGATTACATTGAATTTAACACTAGTACAATTTGTTCGACATATTTTGACAAGCACTAAGTACTAACTATCAAACTAACCATCCAAAACTACAAAACAAAAAAGATAACAAATCTATAGTAGGTCTACACATTTATGCAAACCCTCTTTCTCCACTTCACTAATTAAAACACTTCTCCATGAAAGGACTCGTAATCCTCGTTCTCCCATTCAGCGTCATCAAGGACTTCATCCTCTCGAGTGTCGGCATCTTCAATGCCTCGGACAAAATCTCGTGCCATTGTAGAAGGCATTGGCACCTCATCGCCTTCGAAATGGCATCGCCATTTCATAATGATGACTTGTAAATCTGGGGTGAGCATGCTCTCCTCCTATTTCCCGTCCCCCAACGAACGACAATCAAAACTAAATCATAGCTATTCGTGCGTAACCCATCCCATGCTTGTCCTTCATTGCGTTGACTTCAATAATCGAGTCACGAGCCAACTTAAGGAAGAAAGCCTTCCTGGGCCCGAGTAACTTTCCGGACCAACCCTTTCCACTCGGAAGTGACCACGTATGCTTATCAATCCCGTTCATTTTCCAATCCTCCCATTTTCGCGACCAAACCTTCTTAATCTTCGAAATGACAAAGGAGTCGGCGGGTTTCACTAGGTGAGTCGCGCACGGAAGGAAGAAGTGGAGAATCGTGTTCTTCGCGAGTAATACCAGGCTCAACTCCTCCGAATTATTGTGCCCGCCAAAATTGTCGAGGCGGATTATTTTCTCACTCTCGTAGCGGTCTCCTTGGTAAGACATAGGCTTTTCTATCCACTTCGCGAATACGATTTTAATATTCCATCCTTTAGGGCCTGTTTGGTAGCAAACTCATACAATTGGAAAAAATCAATGACGGGGAGAGAGAGGGGGAGAGGGAGAGGAGTTCAAGAGGGGGGGAGAGGGAGAGGAGTTTGAGACGGGGGGAGAAGGAGAGATAATAAATGAGGGAGAAGGGGATGAGGAGGAAGCATTAAAAACCAAGAGGAAACGGTAAAACATATTTATATAGAGCGGAATACGTAAAGAATATAGGAAAATAACGAAGATGAACAAAATGTCAAAGATTGAAATTGAGTGAAACCTACCCGGTACATCGTCGAGAAAGCCTTTTATCGGGTAATTTCGAGCGCGGTTTGTGAATATTATCATCGGAGTCTCGATTCGTGCGTTCACTCCTCCGTGAGTCGTACCATCAATGTCATGGAGTCTCCTCCGCCCGCAACGTCGGCGTATTTGATGACCTCGTCGCCGCGAAAGCCTAAAGTTTTTTTGTTGTCCACATTTACAATTAAATGCGTCTCGTCCATATTCTGCACCAAAATCTCGTTAAAACGACGTGTTATCCACCAAAAAAATAGAAAAAAGCAAAGGAAAACAAAACACAAGTAAATATAATGAAAAGTGTACCAAATTTTGGTTTATATTATTGTCTTCTTTAACAAATGAGGGAGATAATAAGACAACAAATGTTCTTTTTTCATGCATTACCCTCAAAACGCATGGAAAAGAAACAAAACTAAAAGCTTTATCTGACAAAAAGCAACCAAGGGATAGAAAATACAAAACTTACCCGAGAAAAATCCCCTTTTTAATACGCCCATGTGATATACCACGGATCTCTCTATGTATTCCTCCTTCTCTGGGCTTAACTGTAGTTTGCCCTTTTGGGCTCGGGCAACAATGCTATGCTTTTCGAAAAAGCGTTCAATCCAACGTTGAGTGATTCGAATTTCGATCTCTTCCCCATTATCGTCGATAAATTCCACCGCACCATTCTTTTTCATTTTGGCAATGATGTAATTTGCCATTTTACCCACAATGACAGCCGACATTTTCATGCTCGCCTTCTGGAATCGATAAAATTCGTCCACCAAGTCCATATGAACTTTCACCACGCACGGTAACTCTTTCCTACTCTTACCCGATAACACATTCGTTACCGCCACGCTTCTCTTTCCAAAACCAGAAGAAGATAAGGTCAGAGTAGTTCCCCTTATCCCTTTCAGTACCGCCACCCGTTCTACCCACCACCGACTTGCCTTCTGGTGCTCTGTAATTTGAGTAAGGAAATAAATAAAATTAGTGACTGAAGTTTTACATAAAAAGCGTCAAACATTATAGGGAAAGATTTGTTTCAGCGACGACCAGCTGTCGTCGCTGATATAGCGACGACAACTTCTCGTCGCTGAATTAGGCGACGATAATATGTCTTTGCTAATTCAGCGACGTAGAGTTGTCGTCGCTGTATCGAGGATCTGCTCTAAAATATAACTCTGGGAGAGTCATGGTTCAAGGACGAGTGAATTTCGTCGCTGGATTACAGATGAGGCACTGCCATCGCAATATTATACAAACACGATAAATTTTAAGGAAAAACAACGTGAGTGGGTGGGTTAGCAACGACAATAGGAGAAAAGAATAAAAAATGAATAATTCTGGAAATGACAAACTTATCGATTACCGGAATTTTTTTTGAGACAACTCGCGCGTGAGCCTCGTCACTTGTTTTTGTTGTGCAGCCAATTGGTTAGTAAGTGCCTCGATTATTTGTGGTCAATCCTGTTCTCTCGGTGGTGGAGGGTGGGGATTTGGAAGATGAACCTTTGGGATTTCGCATAACCATGGTTGTCTCACTTCAAGATTTCGGAACTTATTTAGTTCCGAGGTACGAGCCGCTTGGAGAGCCATTACCTTAGGAGTTTTTGGACAATACTTCAGGACGGTGTATAGTCGGGGGTCCCACGGATAATGAAGCCGCAATAACCTGGGAACATTCACTCAAAAACTGCGGTCGTCATGAACAATCCATATATGCCGTGGATTAGCGGGGTCGAATTGCCGTATGTGGGCAAACGTCGAGTCTTGGTTGTCGGTGTCGATGAAAAGCCACATCGAATGAGCGGGAACATTCGGAGGGATGTCAAGAATTTTCCGATGGGGATTCTCTCTTGGATTTAGGGAGCGTGGCTCACCATACCTCCAATGTTCGGGCCATTCGTCAACCAGAATAAAATGCTCGGCCCGAGCCACAAAATTGCCCATTTCCTCCTCTCTCATGGGAGGAGGAATAAACCAATCCGTATCTTCAACTCGGTAAGGAGCTTGAGGACCCGGCTTACCCAATACAATGCCTCTCTTCGAATAGGGTGTTCGAGGCGCCTCGAACACGTCATCATCATCTTCGTATTCATCCTCCTGTTGTCGTCCTTCACTATCTGGACTTTGCTCGTTCTCGGTTGCGAGCTCATCCACATCCTTCCATACCCGAATATGCGTAGGGTGTTCTACTTCGAGGGTATACTCGTTTTCTGGCAGTTCTTCCCCGTCAACAATGCTCTCGTTGCTACTCGAAGTTGAGGGGATATAATCCTCGTCGCTCCGATGACTAAAATTCCAATTTCCTAGTTTTATTTCCCTATTCCTCTCTAATTTTTTCCGTGCCTTTTTACCTCCGTCCTCCTCCCTCTCATGAAAAACTCTACTTTTCCTTTTTACCCATCTTCCTCCTCCTCTCTACTCCTCATCACGCCTCACTTCCCTCCCCCTCCTCAACCGTCGCCTTTTTTCCCTTTACTTCTTCACCTAATTCCGCCCACCCCTGTCCCTCCCCACTCAATATTGAAATCACTAGATTTAGGGGGAATTTTCTAGGTCTGAATAGATCAAGTAAAAGCTCAGGCAGTCTGCCTCCACCTTCTCTCTCTATCCCCTTGCCTCCACCTTCTCTCTCTATCCCCCATACTTGTTGTAGTCACTGAAATAGAGAGAGAGAGAGTGGTGGAGCTTTGGCTGCCTTAGCTTCACATGCACGTTTGTAGAGTGACACAAGTCACACTTAACAAAAAGGTTGAGTCCGGCAGGACTCGGACCCTCTACCGGTAGAGCGAGGCGTAACCGTCATCTCTCACCAGTATGTCCTAGAAATTCGTTAAATTATATAGGGTTTAACTTCTACTAAAACAGTGCTAAAGAACATTAATCCGATTAACGGAATTATAGATAGCAAGCAAAGAGACTATTTGTAATATAGTGCAAACCAGAACCCGCACGAAACAAATAAAACGGACATTTGTTTTAAACAGCTAATATTAAAAGCTGGTCTAGATCCGAAGGCACATATTATCGTCGAGATCCCAGAATAGCCGCTTTGGCGATTTTTCGGGCGTGACATGATCTAGAGCCACGTGGCCCGATACGAGTGGAAAGCAAGAATTTGGATAGCTTGAGAACAAGTCTAGAGAAGACATGCATCCACTCCAAGGCCCTGTTGTACACAGGCTGTACGAAAAGTTGATTAACCATGGTACCTTTCTATATTTTACAGTTTCTTGATTGGTTTGTACATCAGTAAATAGGGGTTGTGAGAGGGGTTCAAGACTTAGAGGATTGAGGAAGTAGTCGCCTCTCTCCCAATGAGCTTATATAAGAATTGGCATCTTTGCCACTTGATACTTAATCGCATGGTTGGGCGTTTTCAGTGATTTTTTTTGCTGCGGACTCAAGGGAGTCCAGACTCCACAGAGGTGCAGTCATTTTGTCTATTTGCCTGCTTAGGTAGCAGTTATCCTAGCTGAAGAAGGGATAGTCAAAAACTATCTAGAACTTCTTGAATTCTGTTGTCCAAAGGGTGACACAAAATTGCAGGTTATGGGCCCATCCTCCAAGGTGCCCATCTTCAATGGATATGGGTTCATTTATAGGGAAGCCATGATGGTAGGGGCTTTGTGTGAAAAACGATATTGGGGTATTCTCAGTGGACAAGTGAAACGTCCATCTTAAGGAATCCTACCAGGGTTTAGTGGAGTGAGGTTTTTCTGCAGCAACATGTGCCCCAACAGAGGAAGCGAATGATGGGGACAACAGTGTGTCTGAAAAAGGGAAAGGGAAGGAGACCCTCTCACTCCCATTGCCACGACACCCTGAGCGGTGGCCGTGAAGACCGAGGAAACTGAAATCAAAGGTGGGAATACACAAACATGGATGCAAGACATTTCATTTTGAGGCACCTCACTCAAGATTTGGCAACCTCTTATTTTTATATTCTCAAAGCCGAGGAGTTGTGGGTGACTTTAGTGTAGATCTATAGAGCAGGTAATATTCAAGAGCTCTAATTGGTCGAGCAAAGGCTAAAGGATTACACTTACAAAGGGGGGAAAATGTTGGATTAATTTAATGACCTCTCATATTTGTATATAGAAATAGAAAATGCCGGGTGGACAGGAACAATGAAGATGAAGGTCAACAACCTCATCATGAAGTTGTCTGATGAGTATGAGAACATAGTATATCGAGTTCAGGAAATGGATGACAATTCGTGGAAGTGGAATACACTGGTCTGAATGATACTTGTGCAGGAAAAGTTTATTGAGATTCAGAGAGGAGGAAAGAGCGTTCAAGCTCTAACTGCCAGAACGGATCAATGGGGGAAGGATTCGAGGAAGCCGTACAACAGTTTCAAAGAAGAGAAAGACGAATCTGGTGGACCGAGCCCTCCAAAGGGCTTTTGTCATTTCCGCAAGAAGTCGGGACACTTCATAGCGGATTTTACCAAGCTGTTAGAGCTGAGACTCCAAGAGAACCGTGCTGGAGGTTCTTCCGGAGGGAAGAAGAAGGCACTTGTGGTTACACAAGTCAAAAGGGAGACCGAAGAGGACCAGTCCTCTGAGGAAGAGGATGGGGAGCTTCTTCTTGACAATTACCTGGAAGAGAAGGAGATCCCTCGAAAACAGAAGTGTGCCCTTCGAGCCATTCACGAAGCCCCACAGGAAGGTTAGATCATCGACTCAGGTGCATCCATGCATATGTGTCATGACAAACACCTCTTCACCAAACTAAGAAAGATCCTTGCTGTAGAGATAGAGTATGGGGATAGGAGAGTAATTACCACAGATCTAGTGGGATCGGTAGATCTGAAAATCTTAGTACAGGGTAAGACTTCTATACTCACCTTCTAAGATGTACTCTACATTCCTCAGCTGAGCAAAAATCTTGTTTTTACGTTTCTATTAGATGATAAAAAAATTGATTTCTTCACTAGAAAATGAGTCTTTACAGCTAAGTATGGAAATGAAGTCTACTTCACAGCACATAAGGGTAGCCAAAGAATGTTTAGGCTTAACCTAAGTAATGAAAAGAAGAATGCTTACTATCTTGGTGTCCTAAACATGATGATGTGGCATAGGCGGTTGGGGCATGTGCATTTTGATAGGGTGAGGGAAATGAAGAAGCTTGGGGTAGTAGAAGGGATTCAGTTTGGGGACAATGAAATGATGGATGATTGTTGTGGCTGTGCCCAAGGAAATGCTTAGAGACTCCCCTTTCCCAAAACTGCCACATATAGAGGTGAGAAAGTACTAGATCTGATCCACACAGATATTTGGGGACCGACAAAAGGACCTTCAGTCAAAGGAAAGAGGTATATGATGACAATAACTGATGACAGGTATAGATACTCTAAAGTCTACTTCCTAAAACAAAGTCAAAGGCACCAAATTACTTCAATGAGTATAAAGCCTGGAGTGAGAAGTTGCACGGAACCCCCATTAAAAGGATAAGAAGTGATAATGGAGGAGAATATACCTCTGACGAGTTTGAGGAATACTTGAGGGATAAGGGAGTTCAACATTAGAAAACTGTACCGTATAATCTAGAACAGAATGGGGTAGTGGTAAGGCTAAACCGAACTGTAGGAGTTAGTGTATGTAGCACGCTAGCCGAGAAGAAGGTAGGGAAAAGATTTTGGGTAGATGCCATGAACTGTGCTAACTGGATTAAGAATAGAGTTCTTACCTCAGCTGTGAAAGAGATGACACCTTATGAGATATGGGTTAGAAGGAAACCAAATGTCTCTCGCCTCAAAGTATCCGGTTGTCAAGTTTACAGTCTTGATACCGACTAGAAAAATTGGAAACTAGATGCCAAAGGAAAACCTAGATATTTTGTGGGATATGATGAGGATGTCAAAGGATATAAAGTCTATGACTTAGGAAAACAAGATATCATCCTGGTAAAACACTTAGTTGTCATGGATGAATGGAAGTCATTTGATCCCTTCAAATATACCAAGAAAATTACAATTATTTCTGAGTCTGAGAGTGAGGAGGACTCGGATTCTCCCGAAATGGACATGAGTGAAAAAGTAATTGCATATTCAGGAAAGATGCCAGATAGGGGAGAAATACCGCAATCTCTCCATATCCATATACACTCTGAATAGACAAAGGAGGAGCAGTCCATACCAGCTTTCATGGATAAGGGAACTGATGAGATAGTGATTAGGAACTTGAGACTTCCTTCCATTCCAGCTTGTGATTTTGAAGGAGGACGAAGAAGCAGCAAGCGGCTACAGGAAAAACATGCCGCTCAGAAGGTAACTTAGCAGTCTCACCCTGATGAGCCCCAGTCATATTCGAGGCAATGAAGAGTCCGAAAAAAGACAGATGGGTTAGAGCCATAAATGATGAGATGGCCTCTATCATGGAAGCGAATACTTGGGAGCTGGTGAACTGTCCTTTGGACAAAAAATCGATTGGGTGGAAGTGGGTGTTAAACTAAAATTGAACCGAGATAATACCAATGAGAGATATAAGGCTCGGTTGGTAGCAAAAGGGTTCACCCAAAAAGAGGGGATAGATTATAAGGAGACTTTTTCTCCAGTGGTTTGGTTCCCATCAGTAAAGATTCTCCTCAGTCTAGTAGCACCGAAAGACATAGAAATACATCAGATAAATAGTAAGACCGCCTTCCTCAACGATGAGCTGGAGGAAGAAATCTTCATGTGGCAACCAGAGGGGTTTTGTAGAGGAAGGAGATGAGAGTAAAGTGTGCGGACTCATAAAGTCCTTGTATAGATTGAAGTTGGCTCTAGGACATTAGAATAAGAAACTAGATGATTTTCTCACCGGTTAGGGATATATCCGGATCATTTTTGACCATTCTATTTAAATGTTTGAGGATGAGAATGGTGTTATTTTCATTGCAATTTATGTGGATGATTTGTTTGTGTTAAGTAAGTTATGGAAAAGGTTAATAAATTAAAGAAAGGTCTTAGAAGTCGATTTGACATGAAGGATTTAGGGGAGGGAAGATACATTCTGGGAATTCAAATGGAGAGAGATATGGGGAAGAAGATTACCAAACTTACTTTAAATGAAGCTGTATGGAATATGTTTGAGAAATTCCAGATGGAGAAGGCAAACAGTTGTACCACTCCTGTGAACTTGAAGAAGTAAGTGATGGGAGTGTACAAGGAGGAGTGATAATCTTAGATGATTAGATGAGTCCAGAAGAGAGACAGTTTATGAAGTCTATTCCTTACATACAGGTTGTAGGAATTTTGATATACTTTATAAACTGTACTAGGCCGGATATAGCGGCAGCAGTACGAGTCCTTATTAAGAGTCTAAATGATCCTAGGAAGAGACATTGGGAGGCAGCCAAGAGAATCATGAGATATCTAGTGGGACATATGGATTTATGGTTGCATTTGGGAGGGGAGCATACTAACATCACTACTTCGAGTGATGCCAGCTAAAAGGATGCACCTATAAGAAGATGTACGTCTAGATTTGTATTAAATATAGGGGAAGGTGCTTGCTGTTGGAGTAGCAAGCAACAATAAGTGGTTGCTCAGTCCACTATGGAGGCTGAGTACATGGCCTTTTGTTCAGCTGTGAAAGAGCTGATGTGGGTTAAGTCTTTATAGCAAGAACTAGGTTATATGAAGGAGGGAGTGCATAAAATTTTCTGTGATAACCGGGCTGCCATTGTTATTGCCGCCAATCTAAAACATCATTTCATGGCCAAACATATAGACATAAGATTAAGTTTTGTAAGAAAAAATGTTGAAAACAAAATTGTGAATCTTGTGTATAGAGGTGATGGGGAAATGGTGGTTGATATGATGACATAACTGTTGTTCTTTGGTCTAAAATAGACCGCAGAAGCGACCCAAACTATCATGCAAGAAGCTAAGCCAAAAATAGGTCGACGAACAATCATTTGAAATGCATCCTCCATTTAACATACAACAACATTTAGGGTTTTATGGAACAATCAACATAAATAAACCCTATGACAACATCTAAGGTTTGAGACATAACCACTGCTGCCCAAGAAGGCGAAATGACAACGTGAATGCACCCTTATGGACCAAATGTTATCCCTCCATGTGGCGCTAGGTCATGTCACGTCCATAAACGTCAAAGTGACCATTCCGCCATCTCGGCAGTGATGTGTGCCGTCGGATTAAATGCGACATTAAATGTCAACCGTCGAAACAAATTCCGATTCATTTGTTTCGTGCGAAATGACGTCCGCACTAAACTTTAACTAGTTCTATGTTCTTTCGTACATATTTTAGTTAATCGGTTTTAGTACCATAGAATACTCTAAATACATATCAAACCATGTATATCCTAACAGACATCCACGACAGACTGGTTAGAGCTAATGGCTACGCCGCGCTCTGCCGGTTAGAGGTTCGAGTCCTGCCTGACTCAACCTTTTGTTGAGAGTGACTTAAGTCACTCTTTAGCCTTGCCTATGGAGCCGAGGTAGCCATGGCTCCATCACTCTCTCTCTCTTTTAGTGACTACAACAAGTATGGGGGCAAGAGAGAAGAGATGGAGGCAGGCTATCTGTATTTTTCTTATCTGTTTCCGCTAATATATTTAGACCTAGAAAACACCCAAAAACTATTTATTTCAACAATTAGAAAATAAGGGGAGTGTTGAAATCACTAGATTTAGGGGGTATTATCTAAGTCTGAATGGATCAAGTAAAAGAGTAGACACTCTGCCTTCACCTTCTCTCACTATCCCCCATACTTGTTGTAGTCACTAAATGTGAGAGAGAGAGTGATGGAGCCATGGCTGCCTTAGCTTCACATGCAGGTCTGTAGAGTGACACAAGTCACACATAACAAAAAAGTTTAGTCCGGTAGGACTCGAACCCTCTACGGGTAGAGCCAGACATAGGCGTCATCTCTAATCGGTATGTCGTAGAAGTTTGTTAGTTTATATAGGGTTTAACTTCTACTTAAATAATTCTAAACAACATTAATCTGATTAACGGAATTATAGATAGCAAGCATAGAGACCAGTTGTAATATAGTGTGAATGAGAAACAACACGAAACAAATTTAGCGGACATTTGTTTTAAACGACTAATATTAAAAGCCGGTCTAGATCCCACGGCATGTATCATCGCCGAGATCTTGGAATAGCCGCTTTAGCGATTTTTGAGTGTGAAATGACCTAGAGCCACGTGGCAAGAGAGGATTAGAAAGCAGGAATCTTAGATAGCATGAGAACAAGTCTAAAGAAGACAGGCGTCCACTCTATGGCCATGTCGTGCACAGGCCGTTTAGAAAGTACATCGGCCATGGTACCTTTGTGTATTTTACAGGTCCTTGTTTTGTTCGTAGATAAGTTGATAGGGGTTGTGACAGGGGTTCAGGACTTAGAGGATTGAGGAAGTAGCTGCCTCTCTCCTAATGAGCTTGTATAAGTGTTGACATCTTTGCCACTTGATAATTAATCGCCTGGTTAGGCGTTTATAATGATTCTTTTTGCAACGGACTTAAGGGAGTCCACACTAGACAGCGGTGCAGTCAGTTTGTCTATTTGCCTGATTGGGTAGTAGTGATCCTAGCTGAAAAAGGGAAAATCAAAAACTATCTAGAGGATACCTGAATTCTGTGGTCCAATGGGTGACACAGAATTGCAAGTTACGGGCCCACCCTCTATGGTGCCCATCTTTAATGGATATGGGTTCATTTATTGGGAAGCTATGATGGTAGGGGCTTTGTGTAAAAAACGATATTGGGGTATTGTCAGTGGACAAGTGAAACATCTATCTTAAGGAATCCCACCAGGGTTTAGTGGAGTGATGTTTTCCTGAAGCAACATGTGCCCCAACGGAGGAAGCAGATGATGGGGACAACAGTGTGTCTGAAAAAGGGAAAGGGAAAGAGACCCTTTCACTCCCATTGCCACGGCACCTGGAGCGGTGGCGGTGAAGTTCGAGGAAACTGAAATCAAACGTGGGAATTCACAAACATGGCTGCCAGACATTTCATTTTGAGGCACCTCACTCAAGCTTTGGCAACCTCTCATCTTCATATTCTCAAAGCCGAGGAGTTGTGGGTGACTTTAGTGTATATCTATAGAGCAGGTACTATACAAGAGCTCCTGTTGGCCGAGCAAAGCCTATGGGATTACAATTACAAAGGGGGGAAAATTTTGGATTACTTTAATGGCCTCTCATATTTGTATATGGAAATAGAAAATGCCGGGTGGATAGGAACAATGAAGATGAAGGTCAACACCCTCATCATGAGGTTGCCTGATGAGTATGAGAACATAGTATATCGAGTTCAAGAAATGGATGACAATTCGTGGAAGTTGAATACATTGGTTTGAATGATACTTGTGCAGGAAAAGTCTATTGAGATTCAAAGAGGAGGAAAGAGCGTTCAAGCTCTAGCTGCCAGAACGGATCACTGGGGGAAGGATTCGAGGAAGCCGTACAACAGTTTTAAAGAAGAGAAAGATGAATCTGGTGGACCTAGCCCCCCTAAGGGCCTTTGTCATTTCTGCATGAAGCCGGGACACTTCATAGCGGATTGTACCAAGCTGTTAGAGCTGAGACTCCAAGATAACCGTGCTAGAGGTTCTTTCGGAGGGAAGAAGAAGGCACTTATGGTTACAAAAGTCACTTATGGTTACAAAAGTCAAAGGGGAGACCAAAGAGGACCAATGCTCTGAAGAGGAGGATGTGGAGCTTCATCTTGATGAGAATTTGGAGGAGAAGGAGATCCCTTGAAAACAAAAGTGTACCCTTGGAGCCATTCGGGAAGCCCCACACGAAGGTTTGATCATCGACTCAGGTGCAACCATGCATATGTGTTGTGACAAACACCTCTTAACCAAGCTAAGAAACATCTTTGCTGTAAAGATAGAGTCCGGGGATGGGAGAGTAATTACCACAGATCTAGTGGGCTTGGTAGATCTGAAAGTTTTAGTAAAGGGTAAAACTTCTATAATCACCTTCTTAGATGTAATCTACGTTCTTCAGCTGAGCAAAAATCTTGTTTCTACGTTTGTATTAGATGATAAAGAATTTGATACCTTCACTAGAAAAAGAGTCTTTACAGCTAAGTATGGGGATGAAGTCTACTTCACAACAGATGAGGGTAGCGAAGGAATGATTAGGCTTAACCTAAGTAATGAAAAGAAGATTGCTTACTATGTTGGTGTCCCAAACAAAAAGATGTGGCATAAGCGGTTAGGGCATGTGCATTTTGATAGGCTGAGGGAAATGAAGAAGCTTGGGGTAGTAGAAGGGATTCAGATTGGGGACAATGAAATGATGGATGATTGTAGTGGTTGTGCCCAAGGAAAGGCTCATTGACTCCCCTTTCCGAAAACTGCCACATATAGAGGTGAGAAAGTTCTGGATCTGGTCCACACAGATATCTGGGAACCGGCAAAAGTAACTTCGGTAGGGGGAAAGAGGTATATGATGACAATAACTAATGACCAGTGTAGATACTCTAGAGTCTACTTTTTAAAAACAAAGTCAGAGGCACTAACTTACTTCAAAGAGTATAAAGCCTGGAGTGAGAAGTTGTACGGAACACCAATTAAAAAGATAATGAATGATAATGGAGGAGAATATACCTCTAACCAGTTTGATGAATAATTGAGGGATCAGGGAGTTTAACATCAAAAAATTGTACCGTATAATCCAAAACACAATGGGGTAGCTCAGAGGCCGAATCGGACTCTAGGAGATAGTGTATGTAGTATGCTGGCCGACAAAAAGGTAGGAAAAAGATTTTGGGCAGAGGCCATGAACTGTGCAAACTACATTAAGAATAGAGTCCTAAGAAATGATACCTTATGAGAGATGGGTTGGAAGGAAACCAGATGTCTCTCACCTCAAAGTATTCGGTAGTCAAGTTTACAGTTTTGATACCGACTGGAAAAATTGAAAACTAGATGCCAAAGGAAAACCTGGATATTTTGTGGGATATGATGAGGATGTCAAAGGATATAGAGTCTATGACTTAGCAAAACCAGATATCATCCTGGTAAAACACTTAGTTGTTATGGATGAAAGAAAGTCATATGATCCTTTCAAATATACCAAGAAAATAAAATTCATTTTTGAGTTCGAGAGTGAGGAGGACTCAGATTCTTCCGAAATGGACATGAGTGAAAAAATAATTGCAGATTCTGGGAAGATGCCAGATAGGGAAGAAATCTTGCAATCTCTCCATATCCATATACATTCTGAATAGACAGAGGAGGAGGAGTCGAAACCAGCTTCCATGGATAAAGGAGGTGATGAGACAATGATGAGGAACCCGAGACTTCCCTCCATTCCAACATCAGATTTTGAAGGAGGACGAAGAAGCAAGAAGCGGCTACAAGAAAAACATGCTGCTCACAAGGTAACTAAGTTGTCTCACCATGATGAGTCCCAGCCATATTCGGAGGCAATGAACAGCCCGGAGAAAGATAGATGGGTTAGAGCCATAAATGATGAGATGGCCTCCATCATGGAACTGAATACTTGGGAGCTGGTGAATTGTCATCCGAACAGAAAACCGATTAGGTGCAAGTGGGTGTTTCAACTAAAACTGAACTCCAATAATACCAATGAGAGATATAAGGCTCGGTTGGTAGTAAAGGGGTTCACTCAAAAAGAGGGGATAGATTATGAGGAGATTTTTGCTCCAGTGATTTGGTTCCCATCATTAAGGATTCTCCTCAGTCTACTAGCAGCGTAAGAAATGGAAATACATCAGATGGATATTAAGACCGCCTTCCTCATTGGTGAGCTGGAGAAAGAAATCTTCATGCGAAAACCAGAGGGGTTTTTAGAGGAAGGAGATGAGAGTAAAGTCTGCCAACTAATAAAGTCTTTGTATGGAATGAAGCGGGCTCCCAGACAATTAAATAAGAATCAAGATGAGTTTCTCAGCGATCTAGGATATATCTGGATCAATTTTGACCATTCTATTTATATGTTTGAGGATGAGAAAGGTGTTATTTTCATTGCAATTTATGTAGATGATTCGCTAGTGTTAAGTAAGTCTATGGAAAAGATTAATAAATTAGAGATAGGTCTTAGAAGTCGGTTTGACATGAAGGATTTAGGGGAGGGAAGATACATTTTGGGAATTAATATGGAGAGAGATAGGGGGAAGAAAATTATCAGGCTTACTATGAAAGAAGCTAAAGGGAATATGCTTGAGAAATCCCAGATGGAAAAGGCAAACAGTTGTACCACTCTCATGGACTCGATGGAAGTAAGTGATGTGAGTGTACAGGGAGGAGTGATAATCTTAGATGATCAGATAAGTCTAGAAGAGAGACAGTTTATGAAGTCTATTACTTACAACAGGTTGTACGAAGGTTGATCTACTTTATGAACTGTGTAAGGCCGGACATAGCGGCAGCAGCAATTGTTCTTAGTAAGAGTCTAAATGATCCTACGAAGAGAGATTGGGAGGCAGCCAAGAGAATCATGAGATATCTAGTGGGAACCACGGATTTATGGTTGAATTTGGGAGGGGAGCATACTGACATCACTACTAGGAGTGATGCTAGCTAAGGGGATGCACCTATAAAAAGATGTACGTCTGGATATGTATTGAATATGGGGGGAGGTGCTTGATGTTGGAGTAGCAAGCAACAAAAGGTGGTTGCTCACTCCACTATGGAGGTTGAGTACATGGCCTCTTGTTCAGCTGTGAAAGAGCTGATGTGGGTTAAGTCTTTATGGCAAGAACTAGGTTATATGAAAGAGGGAGTTTAAGAAGTTTTATGTGATAACCAAGCTGCCATTGCAATTGCCGCCAATCCAAAACATCATTTGAAGGCCAAACATATGGACATAAGATTACTTTTTGTAAGAGAAAAGGTTGAAAACGAAATTGTGAATCTTGTGTATAGAGGTGATGGGGAAATAGTGGTTGATATAATGACAAAACTTGTGCCATCTCCCAAGTTAAAATATTGTAGAGAAAAGTGTGGATTTAAAAATTAAAAATTAGACTATAAAATAAGGGGAGTGTTGAAATCATTGGATTTAGAGGGTATTTTCTAGGTCTGAATAGATTAAGTAAATGCGCAGACAGTCTGCCTCCACCTTCTCTCTCTATCCCTCATACTTGTTATAATATTTGAAGGTGAGAGAGAGAGTGGTGGAGCCATGGCTGCCTTTGCTTCACATGCAGGATGTGTAGAGTGACACAAGTCACACTTAACAAAAAAGTTGAGTCTTGCAGGACTCGAACCCTCTAACGATAGAGCAAGGCGTAGCAGTCATCTCTAACCGATATATCGTAGAATTTCGTTAGATTATATAGGGTTTAACTTCTACTTAAACAGTTCTAAATAACATTAATCAGATTAACAGAATTATAGATAGCAAGCAGAGAGACTAGTTGTAATATAGTGCGAACCAGAACCCGCATGAAACAAATGTACTGGACATTTGTTTTAAACAACTAATATTAAAAGTTGGTCTAGATTTGACGGCACGTATCATCGCCGAGATCTCGGAACAACTGCTTTAGCGGTTTTCGGGCGTGACATGACCTAGAGCCATGTGGCACAATAGGATTGGAAAGCGACAAGCTTGGATAGCATGAGAATAAGTCTAAATAAGACATGCAACCACTCCATGGCCATGTCGTACACATGCCATATAGAAAGTACATCGACCATGGTACCTTTTTGTATTTTATAGTTCTCTGGTTAGTTCGTACATCACTAAATAGAGGTTTTGAGAGGGGTTTAGTTCTTAGAGGATTGAGGAAGTAGCCTTCTCTCTCCCAATGAGCTTGTATAAATATTAGCATCTTTGCATTTGATAATTAATCCTCTGGTTGGGCTATTCTTGTGATTCTTTTTGCTGCACACTCAAAGGAGTCCAGACTGCACGGAGGTGCAGTCAGTTTGTCTATTTGCGTGCTTGGGTAGCAGTGATCCTAGTTGGAGAAGGGATAGTCAAAAACTATCTAGAGGCTTCTTGAATTTTGTGGTCCAATGGGTGACACAGAATTGCATTTTTTTTCCCCCATACCTCACCTTCTACCTCCTCCTCCCTCTCTTCAAAAACCGTATATTTCCTTTTTTCCCTCTTCCTCCTCTCTACTCCTCCCCCCGCCTCATTTCCCTCCCCCTCCTCAACCGTCACCATTTTTCCCTTTACTTCTTCACCTAATGCCGCCCCTAGGGTGCCCACCTTCAATGGATTAGGGTTCATCCATTGGGAAGCCATGATGATGGGGGCTTAGTGCGAAAAACGATATTGGGGTTTTGTTTGGGTTTGGTGGAATAAGGTTTGCTGCAGCTGCAGGAGAGGAGGCATGATGGGGACAGCAGTGTGTCCGAAAAGGGGAAGGAGAAGGAGACGCCTCTTACTCTAATTGCTCCTATTACCACAGCACCCAGAACGAAGACTGTGAAGACTGCGGAGAACGACACCTAAAAGTGGGAAGACGTCAACATAGCTGCCAAAAACTTCATTCTAAGACACCTCACTCAGGCTTTGGCAACCCCCCATCTTCACATTTACAAGGCCGAGGAGTCGTGGGTGAGTTTGGTGAATATCTATAGAGCTGGAACTATTCAGGAGCTCCAGTTGGCCGAACAAAAATTGGGGAATTATACTTACAAAGGGTTAAAGATGTTAGACTATTGTAATGATCTCTCTTATTTCTATATGGAGATGGAGAGTGTCGAGTGGACAAGTACAATGAAGATGAAAGTTAACACTCTCATCATGAAGTTACCCGACGAGTATGAAAACATATTGTACCGAGTACAGAAAATGACTAACAGTTTATAGAAGTAGAACACAGTGGTCTGGATGATACTTGTGCAGGAGAACACAATTAAGATTAAGAGGGGGGGAAGAGCATCCAAGCTCTAGCTGCAAGAGGAAATTGATGGGGGAGGGATCCAAACAAACCATTCAAAGGAGAGAGAGATCATCTTGGAGGATCGAGGCCTAGAAATGGCGTTTCTCAAGTTTGCAAAAAGCCGAGACACTTTATCGCAAATTGTGTCAAGCTGTTGGAGCTGAGGCTCCAAGAGAACCGTGGAGGGGGTTCTTCCAGAGGGAAGAAAAAGACACTTGTGGTCACAAAAGCGACAGGAGAAACCGAGAACAAGTCCTTGGAGGAGGATGGGGAGCTCCTTCTTGACGAGAGTCTGGAGGAGAAGAAGATCCCTCGAAGACAGAAGTGTGCCCTTGAAGCAATTCGGGAAGCTCCATGTAGAAATTAATGGATCTTTTTAGTATTTTTTAGGTCTAAAATGAATTGCAGAAAAGAAGCCGAGGCAGTCTGCCTCAAACTCCTCACTTCAACTCCCACACTTGTTGCAGTCACTAAAAGTTGGACAGGGAGTTAGAACCATGGTTGCTAATGCTATCCAGAGGAAGACAGGCAGTAGATGGGTTGATTTACAAAAAATAGGCCTGACTGACCTAGGACTTGATCCTGGTACCTACCGTCCGTCACGGTTTCAGATAGCGGTAGCTTTATCCGTTTAGTCTAAACTAGTGTTGAGTGATACAGGGTTTGATAATTATGTAAACAATTACATATGGACAAATTCATTTAACGTCGACTATATACAGAATGCATATATTTAGTTGTGAAAATTAAGGAGTACGGTACGGAGAAGAAACAGATACTGCGCATTTTTTTTCGATAGCGAAACAAATAGCGGCAAGTATTTTTGACGGCTACGATCGAAATCTAGTTTCGATTGGACGGCGGGAAAGGATGCTGAGATCGCGGAAAAGGATTTCGGCGGTTTGCGGTCATTGCCATACAGGATGACACGTGGCGCAATGACATTGGATCGCGGCATCTTCGGAGATTACGTGAACGAATCCGGATATGACATGTGTCGATTTTTTGGCCATGTCGTACAATGTCCGTACAGAAAGTACACCGACAGCTGTACCTTTCTCTACGACACAGTAATATGATTCGTGCCGTACGTCAGTAGATAAAGTTTTAGAGAGAGATAGGAATTAGAAAATTTGGTAGATAGGACCCTCTCTCCCAAAGAGCTTCTATACAAAAATGTCAACTTTGACCCACCATAACTTACTACTCAGAGGATCAAATTTAGAGATTCTTTTTGCTATAGACTCAAGGGAATCTTTCATTCACAAAGGTGAAGGTGGGCAGAGTTTTTGTTTGCCAGGGTTGAAGTTATCCTTGCTGAAACACAAAGGGGTCAGGTTTATCCTACAGGCTTAGTGTGAGCTGCCTACTCTGAGGACCTATAGAGGTCTCACAGTTACAGAATATGGGCCCACCCTCTAGGGTGCCCATCTTTAATGGAACTGGCTCATATACTTAGAGAGTATGATGACATGAACTCTATGTGAGAAAAGGTTTTGAGGAATATTGAGTGGATGGGTGAGGCGCCCATCCAATATTGGCATTCCTCTAGGGTTTGGAGAAAGCAAATTCACCAGAGATGCAGATCCATCTCCAACGGAGAAAACAAAGGAAAGAGAGGTGGTGGACAAAGGAAAGGAGAAACAAACGATCACACGGATAACAACTGGTTCGACATTCATGTCACCTATTCCGAGGAACGAGGAGAATGATACTAATACCTAGGACTACAAGAATATGGCGGCAAAGCACTTCATCTTCCGCCATCTCACTCATGGACTTGCATCTCCTCATTTGCAGGTAGAAAGGGCATCCGATCTTTGGGTGGCTCTCATAGAGATGTACCGAAGTGGTACGAATCAGCAACAGCAGTTGGCTGATCAGAAAATTAACGTATATGTATACAAGTGGGGGAAGATGCTAGATTTTTTGTAATGAGCTCGCAACACTTATAATGGAGCTAGAGAGTGTTGGACAGGTTGAAATTGAAAAGATGAAGGTTAACTGTTTGCTCATGAAGTTAACAGATGAGTTCGAGAACTTAGTCAATCGTGTGCAGGACTTGCCAAACTCAAGGTGGGTATGAAATTTAGTGGTAGAGATGATTCTCGTTCGGGAGAACAGGATTGAGATCCGAAGGGGAGGAAAGAGTGGGCAAGCCTTGGCAGCTGGGACCGATTGGAGGAACAACGTTTCTAGGAAACCGGTCGGAAATTATGGAGGGGGGGGGACAAAAAAATCAGACCGAGGAGTTGGGACCAAGGGCTCCCAAGGGTTTGTGTCATTTTTGTAAGAAACCAGGGCACTATATGGCCGAGTGCACTAAGCTAACTGGACTTTGGTTAAAGGAGGGGCAGATCGGTGGACCTCCAAGAGGAAAAAAAAACGCTCTTGTGACCAGGTACACGAGCAGGAATTTGAGGACGAAGACTGTGAGCTGTTGCTAGTTGAGGAGTTGGAGGCAAAGACCGAGGTCGAAATTCCTTGAAAGCAGAAGTGTGCTTTTGGAGGTTTAAAAGGTGAAGGAGATTGGATTGTGGATTCCGGTGCCTCCATGCACATGTGGAAAGATAAACACGTGTTCACAAAGATGAGAAAGATTTCCACCGTAGAGATAGAGTATGGGGATGGGAGGGCTGTCACTTCTAATATGGTAGGATCGATAGATTTGAAAGTCTTAGTGGAGGGAAAGACATCCATAGTGACATTCTCTGATGTGTTGTTTATTCCAGAGTTAAACAAAAACCTCATCTCAACGTCTGTGTTAGATGATAAGGGTTTTGAGAATAGCACTAGGAAGGGAACCTTTACTGCTAGATTTGAGGAGGAAGTTTATTTCACTGATGAAAAAGGTAGCCAAGGGATGTTTAGGTTGATTTTGAGTAATGAAAAGAAAAAACTTTACTATGCTGGTGTTAATGATATTATGTTGTGGTATAAGAGGCTTGGACATGTGCATTTAGATAAGTTGAAAAAAAATGAAAAAGATGGGAATAGTGGAAGGAATTCAGTTTGGAGAAAGTGAAAACTGTTGTTCTTTGGTCTAAAATAGACCACAGAAGCGACCCAAACTATCATGCAAGAAGCTAAGCAAAAATAGGTCGACGAACAATCATTTGAAATGCATCCTCCATATGCGTACACAGACGCAACAAACAACATTTAGGGTTTCATGGAATAATCAACATAAATAAACCCTAGGACAAATGCATAAATAATGCATATCAAACAAACATAAAATAACATAAATAAATAATAACAAAAAGAGTGCAATCTCACATAAACATTAGATAAACAAAAGTATATCAATAAACATATTACTCAAATGCATGACCTAATCGGCAACCCTAAAAGTTTACATCTTCGGTCCCCACTTTACTAACCAGCGTTGATGATTAATTCCTAACAAAGCTCATTCCTATATATACACTTGTGAGCTGTCAATGAATCACTAAGTGTCAAAATAACCAACGTAAATTACGTAACTGTCATTAAGTCATATTTAACCATAATAGCCAATTACTAAGAAACATTAATCGTAAGCGTACACCTGAAAGTCAAGCAATCGTAAGCGTACACTTGTCTACAAGTACGACATCGTACACACACAAATTAAACTATCGAAAACCCTAATTGATCACTTAAATAAAAATGTCATAATCAATACTAAATTAATAATACACATAAGACAAAATAATGTTGTATCAAATATTTATACCGACGCTTCCGCAAAATACGCGTCATAAGCGACAACTCGCTTAGTCACTCGTAGATAAATCCACGTAGTGAACCGACATCGCATATGTACGGTCCACCTAATAATACGTCATTAAAGATAATGAGATCCCTTGAAAATATCGGCGGACGCCATCCGCCTTCCACGTGTACCACGAATCACTTGTCGAAATTAAAGCGTACCTTCCAAAATTGTCCGTACTGCGATTTTGTTCCTCGTCATAAATGCGCCTGCCAAAAATAATTACACCTGTCCCCAAAAAGATTGTATGTACCGGCGGCGTCCTTTTTATATATCCCACGTGTCGCATTTTGTACTTTACGTGCGACGTACCATTTTATCTTCGTGAATTATCTCACGTCGGATCGCTTCGCGATCCGCCGTCCATTTACTCTCACATTTAGCGCCACTCAATTACTCCATTAATTTTACTCATACATTTAATTCCCCCCGAACCGCAAACTGTTCAAAACTCCACAGTACATCATGTAAATATATACGCACGAAACGTCGCGTGCGCATCAAATTTCACATACGCACGAAACTAAATCTTCAAAAACAACAAAAACCTAAGTGACTGTAGTGGTTGTGCTCAAGGTAAGGCTGAAAGGTTACCCTTCCCAAAAGAAGCCATTTATAAAGGGGAAAAAGTGTTAGACTTGGTACACACTGATATATGGGGACCGGCCAAAGTGCCCTTACCCGCTGGTAAAAGGTTTATGATGACAATCACAGACCATTCGTCTCGATACTCTAGAGTGTATTTTTTGAAAAATAAGGCAGGTGTCCCACAGGTTTTTAAAGAATATAAGGCATGGAGTGAAAAACTCCATGAAACCTCTATTATGCGAGTAATGAGTGATAATGGGAGAGAGTATAACTCGAATTAGTTTGAGGATTTTTTTGAGAGAAGATGGAATGCAACACCAAAAGATTGTTCCTGAAAATCCTGAGCAGAATGGTGTAGCTCGGAGGTTAAATAGAACAACAAGTGATAGTGCTAGGAGTAGGCTCTTAGATAAGAAGATAGGAAAGAGATTTTGGACCGAAGCTATGAAATGTGCAAATTATCTCAAAAATAGAGTTCTCACTTCGGTAATAAAAGGCCAAACTCCTTATAAGAGATAGGTCGGCCAAAAACTAAATGTTTCACACTTAAAGATTTTCGGTAATCAAGAATTCAGCCTAGACACTGATCTGTCAAATTGGAAGTTGGATCCGAAAAGAAAACCAAGATATTTGCTAGGATATGATGAAGATGTAAAAGGATATAGAATCTTTACTCTCAAGAGAGAAGATATAATCCTAGTAAAGCATCTAGTGGTCATGGATGAAGGGAAATCTATAGATCCCTTTAAACATACAAAGACAGTCAAAATAAGATTTGAGTCAGAAAATTCTGATGACTTTGAGCTTTCTAACTATCCATGTTTTTGAGAAGATGATGATTTTGCAGTTACAAATCAAATCGAGGAGGATTCAGCCGTGGAACCCCTAGTGCCAACTCCAACCGAAGTCGAAGACGTGGTGGAAATAGACCGTGAATCAAGGGACAGGGGAGAAGTCGAAACTATTCGAAAAAATCCACGAGAGCCATCCATTCTGGCATCACAATTTGAGGGTGGAACGAGAAGCAGCAAAAGACTACAATAGAAACAAGTTAACAACAAGGTAACCGAATTTTCTCATCCCGATGAACCCTAGACTTATGGTGAGGCAATGAAATGTCTTGAGAGGAACCGGTGGAAAACAACGATTAATGATGAGATGGCTTTGACTACGGCAGCGAATACGTGGGAATTGATGGACTGTCCTCGGATAGGAGGCCAATCCGGTGTAATTGGGTTTTAAACTAAAACTCAACTTGGATAACACCATTGAGCGCTACAAGACTCGATTAGTGGCGAAGGGATTTACCCAGAAATAAGGAATTGACTACGAGGAAACTTTTGCTTCGGTCGTCAGGTTTCCATGTATTCGGATACTTCTCAGTATGGTGGCAATAAAAGATATGGAAGTATATCAGATGGACATCAAGACAGCCTTCCTACATGGAGAGTTAGAAGAGGAGATTTTTATGTAACAGCCCAAAGGATTTGTAGACCAAGGGGAGGAGAGGAAGGTATGCCGACTAATCAAATCTTTGTCTGGGCTGAAACAGACGCCTCCGCAATGGAACAAGAAGCTCG
Source organism: Zygnema cylindricum (assembly GCA_037447655.1). NCBI lineage: Eukaryota > Viridiplantae > Streptophyta > Zygnematophyceae > Zygnematales > Zygnemataceae > Zygnema > Zygnema cylindricum. The sequence goes on along the minus strand of JBBHKE010002188.1, from coordinate 108,313 downwards.
ATGAGTTCCTTACAGGTTTGGAATATATTTGGATCAGCTCAGATTCACTCAATATATTTGTTTGAATATGAGGAAAGAATTATTTTTATTGCAATATATATTGATGATTTGCTTGTTTTAAGTAAATATATAGATAAAATAAATAAGTTGAAGAATGATCTAAAAGGAAGATTTGAGATAAATGATATGGGAGAAGCAATATATATTTTGGGAATTCAGGTAGAGAGAGACAGAGATAGAAAGATAATAAGATTAACTCAAAAGGAGGCCATTGGAAACATGTTAGAAAAATTCCAAATGGACAAGGCTTATAGTTCTACCACTCCTATGGAACTAAAGAAGGGAATAGAGGGGAGTGTGGAAGAGGGAGTTATAATCTTGGATGATAAGGTATGCTCGGAAGAGAAAAGATTTATGCAGACCATTCCTTATAGACAAGTAGTGGGCAGCCTAATATATTTCATGAATTGTAAACGTCCGGACATAGCCGCAGCTGTAGGAGTACTAAGTAGGAGTCTGATTGCTCCCACTAAGAAAGATTGGGAGGCAGCTAAAAGAGTCCTTAGATATCTCATAGGGACTAGAGATCTATGCTTACATTTGGGTGGGAACAATATTGACATCACCACTTGGAGTGATGCCAGCTATGGGGATGCTCCTATGAGGAGATGCTAGTCTGGGTATGTATTATATGTGGGTGATGGGGCTTGCTGCTGGAGCAGCAAGCAGCAAAAGGTCATTGCCCAGTCCACCATGGAGGCTGAGTACATGGCCTCTTGCTCTGCTGTAAAATAATTAATGTGGGTCAAGACATTGCTTGGTGAACTTGGTCATCTTAAGAGTGGTGTTCAGAAAAGTATTTTGTGTGAATGAGGCAGCTATTGCCATTTCTGCCAATCCTAAACACCATTTTAAAGCAAAACATATGGATATTTGACTTAGCTTCGTTAGAGAAAAGGTACAAGACTGAATAATAAATTTAGAATATAGACCTGATAGTGAAATGGTAGCAGATATGATGACCAAACCCGTGCCTTCCCGTAAGCTAATTTTCTGCAAGGACAAGTGTGGTATGAAATTAAAAGGTGACTAGAAAATTAGGGGAGTGTAGAAATTAATGGTTCTTTTTAGTATTTTCTAGGTCCAAAATGAATTACAGAAAAGATGCCGAGGCAGTCTGCCTCTAGCTTCTCACTTCAACTCCCACACTTGTCGCAGTCACTGAAAGTAGGAGAGGGAGTTAGAGCAATGGCTGCCTATGCTATCCAAAGTAAGACAGGCAGTAGATGGGTCGATTTACCATAAATAGGCTTGACAGACCCACGACTTGATCCTGGTACCTACCGTCTGTCATGGTTCCAAATAGCCGCTAGCTTTATCCGTTTAGTCTAAACTAATGTTGAGAGATAAAGGTTTTGATAATCATCTAAACAATTACATGTGGACAAATTCATTTAAGGATGACTATATACGGAATGCATATATTCAGTTATGAAAAGTACAGTGTAAGGTACAAAGAAGAAACAGATACCGCGCATTTTGTTTTGATAGAGAAACAAATACCGGCAAGTTTTTATGACGGCTACGATCGAAAACTAGTTTCGATCAGACGCCGGGAATGTCGAGATCGCGGAAGAGGATTTCGGCGATTTGCCATCATCGCCCAAGAGGATGACACCTGGCGCAATGAAATTGGATTGCGGCATCTCTGGAGATTACGTGAACGAATTCGGATATGACATGTGTCGACTTCTTGGTTATGTCGTACAATGTCCTTACAGAAAGTACACCCACAATTGTACCTTTTTCTACGACACACTAATATGATTGGTGTTGTACGTCAATAGATAGAGTTTTAAAGAGAGTTAGGACTGAGAAAATTTGGTAGATATGACCCTCTCTCCCAGAGAGCTTCTATACAAAAGGGTCAACTTTGACCCACCATAACTTATTGCTCAGAGGATCACATTTAGAGATTCTTTTTGCTATAGACTCAGGGGAGTCTTGCCTTCACGAGGTGAAGGTGGTCGGAGTTTTTGTCTGCAAGGGTGGCAGTTATTCTTGCTGAAACACAAAGGAGTCAGGGTTATTCTAGAGGCTTAGTGTGAGCTGCGTACTCTGAGGACCTATGGAGGTCTGTGAGTAACACTCCACAAGAAGGATGGATCATCCACTCAGGTGCATCCATACATATGTGTCGTGATAAGCAACTCTTTACTAAGCTAAGAAAGATCACTATTGTAGAGAAAGAGTATCGGGATGGGAGAGTGGTTACCATAGATCTAGTGGGGTTAGTAGATTTGAAAGTCTTAGTGGAGGGTAAGACTTCTATACTCACATTCTCAGATGTATTTTACATTCCTCAGCTGGGTAAAAATCTTGTCTCTTCATTTGTGTTAGATGACAAAGAGTTTGACACCTTCATTAGAAAGGGAGTTTTCACAACTACGTATGGGGATGAAGTCTACTTCACGACAGATAAGGGTATCCGAGGCAGGTTTAGGTTTAACATGAGTAATGAAAATTAAATGCTTATTATGTTGGTGTTCTAAAATTAATGATTTCGCATAAGCGGTTGGGGCATGTGCATTTTGATAGGTTGAGGGAAATGAAGAAGCTAGGTGTAGTAGGAGGCATTCAGTTTGGTGATAATGAAATGGTGGATGATTGTAGTGGATGTGCTTAAGGAAAAGCTCACAGACTTCTTTTTCCCAAAGCCGCCACATATAGGGGGGAAAAGGTACTAGATCTAGTCAACACAGATACTTGGGGACCTGCAAGAGTACCTTCGGTTGGAGGGAAGAGGTTTATGCTAACAATAACGTATGACTGGTCTAAGTAATCTAGAGTGTACTTCCTAAAAACAAAATCTGAAACACCAACTTACTTCAAATAATATAAAGCTTGGAGTGAGAAGTTGCATGGAACCCCCATTAAAAGAATAAGAAGTGATAATGGGGGAGAATATACCTCAAACCAGTTTGAGGAATACCTTAGAGAGGAGGGAGTTCAACACCAAAAAATTGTACCATATAACTCGGAAATAAATGGGGTAGCTGAAAGATTGAACGGAACACTAGTGAAACTCTGAGAACTCCATTAGTCCTCAGAAAAGGCAGCTCACAAGAAGCTTATCTAGATAGTGCCGACTCCAAGTTGATACAAACCCAAATGATTGACCCCTTGACAATTATAACCCCAATACAACTTCACCCTTGTGAAATAAGACTTTCTGTATGCTCAGTTCCACCACAGAATGCAAAGTTAGAATATGAGGTTTGGACACATTCACCCACTTTGACTTTCCCTTAGAAATGCAACCACCTTGGCAAGCAAAAACCTTGATCGACTAAACCCTTATGTAGCCTAGACTCCCTTGAGTCCGCAGCAAAAAGAATCTCTGAATTTGCTCCTCTGAGCAGTAAGTTATGGAGGGTCAAAGTTGACCTTTTGTACGAAGCTCTCTCGGAGAGAGGCGGCTACCTATTAAATTTTCTAAGTCCTATCTCTCTCTAAACTCTATCTACTGACGTACGGCACCAATCACATTACTCTGTCGTTCAAAAAAGTACAGGTCTCAATGTACTTTCTGTACGGCCATCGTACTACATGGCCAAAATGTCGACACATGTCATATCCGGATTTGTTTCCGTAATCTCCGGATTTTGCCGCAATCCAATGTTGACGCGCCACATGTCCCTTGACGTGGCGATGACCGTAAAACGCCAAAGTACATATTCTGTGATCGCGGCGCCTATCGTAGCCGTCCGATCAAAACAAGATATATTTCTAGCCGTTGAAAATAGACGGGCGGTATTTGTTTCGCGGTCGAAACAAATGCACGGTATCCGTTTCATATAATACATAAAACTGTACTCCGTACTATCTACAAATTTATCTATGCACTACGTATCTCCTTCCCGTTAAACGAACTAGTCGGCCTGTATCTATATAAATATTTATGAAACTCCATATACCCTAGCACTGGTCTTAGACTTATAGGATAAAGCTAACAACTACTTTGACAGGGGACAAATACCAGGCTCAAATCCTGGGTCCGTCAAACCTTTTGTAACTCTAGGAAGATTGGCCTTCGTGTCCTATTTGGACAGTCTAGGCAGCCATGGCTCTAACTCCTCCAATGTCTTTAGTGGCTGTGACAAGTGTGGGGACTTGAGAGAAGAGTTAGAGGCATGCTGTCGCTGTCTCCTTTTTGCCTTTTATTTTACAATTATCTAAACCTAGAAAATAATTAAATTTCAACAACTAGGAGATAGTGTAGGTGGTATGTTGGTTGATAAGAAAATAGGAAAGAGATTTTGCGCAGAAGCCATGAACTATGCCAACTACATTAAGAATAAAGTCCTTACCTCAACCGTAAAGGGAATGACACCTTATGAGCGATGGGTTGGAAGGAAACGAGATATCTCACACCTTAATGTATTTGGTAGCCAAGTTTACAGTCTTGATATGGATAAGAAAAACTGGAAACTCGATGCTAAAGGTATACCTGGATACTTTGTAGGATATGATGAGGATGTTAAGGGATATAGAGTATATGACTTAGCAAAGCAAGATATTATTCTGGTCAAATACCTAATTAACATGGATGAAAAGAAGTCATTTCACCCCATTAAATATATCAAGAAGATAAAAAATCGTTTTGAGTCTGAAAGCCATGAGAGTCATGTCTTTCCCGAAAAGAACATGAATGAAACACTGATTGCAAATTCAAGGGAGATCCAAGATACACAAGATCTACTGGACACCTCACATATTCTTATAGACTTTGAGGAGACAAAAGAGAAGGAACTAGAATCGGCTTCTATGAATAGGGGAGCCGATGAGACGGTAAGGAGAAACCCAAGACTTCATTCTATTCCAGCTTCAGAGTTTAAGGGAAGGAGAAGGAGCAGCAAAAAGATACAAGAGAAAAAGGCTACTCATAAGGTAACTAAGCTATCTCATCCTAATGAGCCTCAGTCATACTTCGAGGCAGTGAACAGCCCAGAAAAAGACAGATGGATTAGAGCCATAAATGATGAGATGGCTACAACATCATGGAAGCAAATACTTGGGAACTAGCGGAATGTTCTCCTGACAGAAAATCTATTGGCTGTAAATGGGTATTTAAACTCAAACTGAACCCAGATAATACCATTCAAAGATATAAAGCTCGTTTAGTAGGAAAGGGGTTCACCCAAAAAGAGGGGATTGACTATGAGGAGATGTTTGCTCTAGTTGTGCGGTTCCCATCAATAAGGATTCTCCTCAGTCTAACAGCAACGGAAGACATGGAAATTCATCACATGGATATTAAGACCGCATTTCTCAATGGTGAGTAAGAGGAAGAAATCTTCATGCGGCAACCAAAGGGATTCGTGGAGAATGGGGAAGAGAGCAAAGTCTGCAGGCTGAAAAAGTTTTTATATGGACTTAAGCAGGCTCCCAGACAGTGGAATAAAAAACTAGATGAGTTTCTCACTGGTCTGGGATATATCCACATCAGCTCTGACCATTCTATCTATATGTTTGAAGATGAGAATGGTGCGATTATTATTGCAATTTATGTGGATGATCTGTTTGTGTTAAGTAAGTCTTTGGAAAACATCAATAAGTTAAACAAAGATCTTAGAAGCAGATTTGATATAAAGGATTTATGGGAGGCAGGATATATTTTGGGGATCCAAATGGAGAGAGGTAGGGGGAAAAGGATTATCTGACTTACTCAGAAAGAAGCAATAGGTAATATGTTAGAGAAATTCCAGATGGAAAAGGCAAACAATTGTGCCACTCCCATGGACTTAAAGAAAGTAAATGATGGGGGTGTATAAAGAGGAGTGATAATCTTAGATGATCAAATGAGTCCAAACGAGAGAGAGTTTATGAAGTCTATCCTTCATAAACAGGTCGTAGCAAATTTGATCTACTTTATGAATAGTACAAGGCCGGACATATCGTCAGCAGTAAGAGTCCTTAGTAAGAGTCTTAACAATCCTAGGAAAAAAGATTGGGAGGCAACCAAGAGAGTCATGAGATATATGGTAGGAACCAAAGAGTTATGGTTGCATTAGGGAGGGGAGCACACTCATAGCACTACTTGGAGTGATGCAAGTTATCGGGATGCATCTATGAGAAGATGCACTTCTAGGTATGTGTTGTATGTGGGGGAAGGTGCTTGTTGTTCGAGTAGCAAGTAATAAAAGGTGGTTACTCAGTCTACTATGAAGGCTGAATACATGGCCTCTTGTTCTGTTGTGAAAGAGTTGATGTGGGTAAAGTCCTTGTTGCAAGAACTGGGGTATATGAAGAACGGAGTGGTGAAACTCTAAGACCTCCATAAGTCCTAAGAGTGAACAACTACCAAAAAGCCTCTAGGATAACCCTCACTCCTTCGTGTTTCAGCAAGAATAAATGCCACACTGACGAATAAAAACTCTGACAACCTTCACCTCTGTGAAGGCAAGACTCCCCTGAGTCGATAGCAAAAAGAATCTTTGAATTTGCTCCCCTGAGCAGTAAGTTATGAAGGGTCAAAGTTGACCTTTGTACAGAAGCTCTCTGGGAGAGAGGGTCCTTCCTACCAATTTTTTCTAAGTCCTATCTCTCTCACAAACTCTATCTACTGATGTACGGAACCAATCATATTACACTTTCGTACACAAAAGTACAGTTGCCGGTGTACTTTCTGTACGGAAACTCTACGACATGGCCTTAAGGTCGACACATGTCATATCCGGGTTTGGTCCCGTAATCCCCGAGGATGCCGCGATCCAACGTAATTTTGCCACGTGTCTTCCGATGTGGCGATGACCACAAACCGCCGAGATTCTTTTCCGCGATCTCAGCTTTCTTCCCGGCCGTCTGATTGAATGCAGATTTCAATCGTAGTCATCATAAATACATGCGCGGTATTTGTTTCGTTTAAAGAAATAAATGCGCGGTACTAGTTTTTTAAACATACCGTAATTCGTACTTTTACATAACAAGATCAATGTATCCCCTAAACAATTGTAGTTAAATGAATTATCCTACGTAATAATATTTAAATAAATATCAAACCCTATATCATATATCATTAATCTTAGACTTAACGGTTAGGACTACCGCCTACCGGCTAATCGACATGCTGCAGGTACCAAGATCAAATCTTGGTTCCGACATCTACCCTTTTAGTAAATAAACTAATCGGTAAATAAACTAATCTATTTTCCGTAAACCTCTGGATAGCCTAGGCAACCATGGCTCTAGCTTCCACTCCAACTTCCTAGTGACTGCGACAAGTGTGGGAGTTGGAGAGAGAAGTTAGAGATAGACTGCCTCGGCTTCTTTCTGTATTTTAATTTAAACCTAGAAAATACTTAAAAAAGGAACCATCAATATCTAAACTCCCCTTATTTTCTAGTCAATATTTAATTTTAGACCACACTTATCCTTCCAGAAAATTAGCTTAGGGAAAGGCACAGGTTTGGTCTTCATATCTGCTACCATCTCGCTATTTGGACGATACTCTAAACTGATTATTTTGATTTCTACTTTCTCTCTAACAAAGTTGAGTCTAATGTCCATGTGTTGGGCTTTAAAATGATGTTTAGGATTGGCAAAAATAGCGATTGCTGCCTGATTATCACAAAAAAAAATTTGCACACCACTATTAAGGTGACCAAGCTCACCAAGCAAAGACTTGACCCACCTCATTTCTTTTACAACAGAGCAAGAGGCCATATACTCAGCCTCCATGGTGGACTGAGCAATAACCTTTTGCTATTTTCTACTCCAATAGCAAGCCCCATCACCCACATATAATACATATCCAGAAGAACATCTCCTCATCGGAGCATCACTAGAACTTGCATCACTCCAAGTGGTGATGTCAGTATTCTCCCCACCCAAATGCAACCATAGATCCCTAGTTCCTATCAAATATCTAAGAACTCTCTTAGCTGCCTCCCAATCCCTCTTAGTGGGAGCATTTAGACTTCTACTCAGCACTCCTACAGCTGTGGCCAAATCAGGCTTGGTACAATTCATAAAATACATTAGACTTCCCACTACTTGCCTTTAAGGAATAGTGTGCATGAACTTCTGTTTTTCAGGAGATAATTTCTCGTCTAAGACTATTACTCCTTCTTCCTCACTCCCCTCACTTCCCTTCTTTAACACCATTGGAGTTGTACAACTATTAATTATATGAACTATCCTACGTAATAATTTTTAAATAAATATCAAACCCTATATCATATATCATTAATCTTAGACTTAACGGTTAAGACTACCGGCTGCCGGCTAATCAACATGCCGCAGGTACCAGGATCAAATCTTGGTTCCCACATCTACCCTTTTAGTAAATAAACTTATCGGTAAATAAAGAAATATATTTCCTGTAAACCTCTGGATAGCCTAGGCAGCCATGGCTCTAGCTTCCACTCCAACTTCCTAGTGACTGCGACAAGTGTGGGAATTGGAGAGAGAAGTTAGAGATAGACAACCTCGGCTTCTTTTTGTATTTTAATTTAGACCTAAAAAATACTTAAAAAAAAAACTATCAATTTCTACAAGTGCATCAAGTGTTTTGTGATAATCAAGCTGCCATTGCAATTGCAGCTAATCCAAAACATCATTTCAAGGCTAAGCATATGGACAAAAGATTGAGTTTTATGAGAGAAAAATTTGAGAATAAGATTGTGAATCTTGTACATAGATCTAGTGAAGAAATAGTGGCTGATATGATGACAAAACCAGTGCCATCTCCCAAGATAAAATATTGCAAAGAAAAGTGTGGACTAAAACTGAAGTTAAAGTTAGACTATAAAATAAGGGGAGTGTTGAAATAACTAGTTTTATTTCGGTATTTTCTAGGTCTAAATAGATTAGTAGAAAAAGACAAAAAGGTGTAGACAGCCTGCCTTTATCCCTTCTCTCTAGCCCCCACAATTTTTGTAGTCACTGAAGGAGAGAGAGAGCGATGGAGCCATGGCTGCCTCAGCTCCATAGACTGGACTAAAGAGTGACTTAAGTCACTCTCAACAAAAGGTTGAGTCCTGTAGGACTCGAACCTCCGACCGGTAGAGCGCGGCGTAGCCGTTAGCTCTAAGAAGTCTGTCGTAGAAGTCCGTTAATATACATGTGGTTGGATACTTATTTAAACTTGTGTATGGTCTTCAAAACGATTAACTAAAATATAAACGAAGGATCATAGAACGAGTACATGTTCAGTGCGGACGTCATTTCGCACGAAACAAATGTATCCGACATTTGTTTCGACGGCTAACATTTAATATCATATTTAATCCTACGGCATATATCGTTGTCGGGATCCCGGAATGGTCACTTTGGCGTTTATGGACGTGGCATGACCTGGCGCCACGTGGAGGGTTAACATTTGGTCGTAGAAATTTCGGGGAACGTACGGACAAGTGAAAGGTTGACACGCGTCACTGGGCAGCCTTGTCGTACACAGGCCGTACAGAAAGAACATCGACAGTAGTACCTTTTAATACTTTACACTTATGTGATTGGGACATACTATAGTAGATAGGGGTTGTGAGGGGGAAGTAGGACTTAACATATTTTTTAGACTGTCACCTCTCCCTTGGGAGCTTTGTATAAATTGGCATCTTTGCCACCTCATAACTTATCGGCCGGTTGGCCGTTTTCAGTGATTCTTTTTGCTACGGACTAAAAGGAGTCCACTTTGCACAGGGGTGAAGTTACACTATCAGTTTGTCCTCTAGGGCAGCATTGGTTGTGGCTTGAAGTGGGTTAGTTAAAAGCTATCTAGAGGCTTCCTGAATTTTGTAGTCCAATGGAGGACACAGAATTGAAACTTTATATGTTCTAAGTGTGTTTTTTATTTAAAGATAGTATCAATCTAGATAATTCATTTCGCAAATTACGAAACGAAACGACATTCAAATTGAACGGTCGCATTTAATTGTCGATTCCAAATCCGACAGCTCACAATGGAGCCGAAGCACCGGAGTGGACATTTGGCAATTTCAAGCTAAACGTCGGCAGATGACACGTGGCAAGCCGTAATTGGAAAGCGGATATTAAGAGGAGAGCAACTACGGCTCAAGAACTGACACGCGTCACTAGAGCGGCCATGTTGCACTATGGTCGTATAAGAAGTACAGTGGTACCTGTACTTCTTGTACCTTATAGTCCTTTGATTGGCTCGGTACACTAGTAGTAGGTTCAAAGCGGGAGCTTAGGATTAGACACTTTTAAGTAGCCGCCTCTCTCCCAGAGTGCATCTATATTTATAAATTATTTTTGGCCAACCATAACTTAATGCTCGGGTGAGCAATTCTATTGATTCTTTTTGCTACAGACTCACGCGAGTCGAAGCTACACAAGGGTATAGTCAGTCGGGGTGTTTGCTTGCCAGGGTGGCAGTATTTCTAAGGGTAAGTAAAAGTGGGGAATGTTGTCCAAAACACATGTTTAAGTTTTGCATTCTGTGGTGGAACTGAGCACACAAAAAGTCTTCTTTCACAAAGGTGAAGTTGTATTCGGGTTCTGACTGTCAGGGTGTCATTCATTTGGGTTTGTATCAATTTGGAGTCGGCACTATCTAGATAAGCTTCTTTGTATCTGCAATTTCTGTGGGGGAATGGAGCCGATAAAATTTAAACACGAGATGGGAGGGGGGGGGATAATGAGGTATACACAAACATAAAATATGACGGAGATATAATCAAAAATATACTATTCGATACGTCAAAATAACTTAGAAACAATGGGAACTAGTGACACACAAATTAAGCAATCAGGGTTAGATGTAGGAAGGTAAGGACGAATGGTAAAAACACTTACTTGTGCGATTCACCCCCGTAAAATGTTGTGGAAACTTTTTTATGGCCCTCGAGATGAGCCCTTCCTTTCCGATCTCATGACAATCGGCGATCATCCAGTTGATTACTCTTAATCGAGTAATCTTCGTTGAAACTTGCTGAACTTTTTGGGTAAGCACCGAAACGTTCCCCTAATTATCAGAGGGTTTGTCCAAATCTGCGCCAGTAGCGCCTTCTACGAGGGGGTCCACGTCGGTTGATCCTAATTCTTCTCTAGGTGGGTCGGGTCCTTTGGTTTCGCTACAGTCCATGTCCTCTTCGGCTACAGGAGGCAATAATCCGGCCGTACCGGTGTTTTTCGCTCCAAAAAAAGTGGTAATATGGGAAGTAATTGGCGGCATATTTGCAAATATAAAAAAAAACGTATTGGCCAAAGAACGATACAAAGCAAATAATGTGGATTAATAAGCCTAGGTAAATGCAAAATGTGGTAAGAGTGTGCCATTGTTGGACTGAACCCCCGGATATATATACTAAGGAAAAATATAAAAAAGGTAGGACAAATAGGAGGGAAACCTTTCCTCAAATTTTGGGTGTTCAAAATTTGAATTTTAATATTTGGCAAATTAGTGAATTATCCAAATAGTTTAGACGACACAGAGAAAGCGAGAAAGTTTCAAAATTTGCGTCAATTTTAAAAGAGAGAGTATGCACGTGGTAGACGACGGACGATTTTCATGAAAGAGCCATGGTAAGTGCTTGCTGATAATTGAATGTAGGGATCGTATTCGAAATGGCGGCCGGTATGACAGTCGGTTTGTTTCACGTCATGCTGGAGTCGTAATGTGTTGGTGGATATGAAATTGTCCGCGTGTAAATGTGGGCGACCAATCATTTTATGCTTGGGGCGAGGTGATTGGTGAGTTCGAAACATTTTGGACCAATTTAGAATACGCGTTTACTCAAATAATGTCATAACATTAAAGCTAATACCGATCACTAAACGAAAAGAAAAATGGGAATGCAACCATTTTAGAGTTAACACACATATTAACATAAATTCATTCTATTAGAACATACTATCGCAACATTGTTAGCATAAAAACCCTGTGTTAACGTAAAGTATCAAGGTATAATGGACAATCGACCAACTTGTCCGACAAGAAGCGTTGCGTTAACGTTAAAACCGCATAAATTAGACATCTTACATTTGAACAGAAATTGTACGTTTTACGACGTAGCGCTGACGCTTAACCGCGGTAAAATAGTATGACATGTACGTATGAATGATGGACGTGACGACGTACGTTTCTAAATAAATTGTACGTGTACATATATTTGCCTAAGCATCTTTGCGACCGACATTTTTTTTTCCAAAGATCCAAATTACCATAATTAAACAATTAGAATGTATGTTTTTTTTCAAAATTTTCAAATTCTTAATTAGCGCAAACCACGGTAATTTTTCATACACGCTAAAGAAACTTATACTCTAATAGCAATTAGCTGTTGAAATTAAAAAATTTCTTGAGTATTTTCTAGGTTTAAAATATTAGAATAAAAGAAAAAGAAAAAGGACAGACAGCCTGCCTACACCTCCTCTCTCTAGCCCCCATACTTGTTGTAGTCAATGAAGGATAGAGAGAGTGGCTGATCCATGGCTGCCTTAGTTCAACAGGCAGATATTTTTAAGGCTACTAAAAATATACCTGACGGACCCGGGATTTGATCCCGGTACTTGCGGTTCGTCAAGCTGGCCGATAGGGTCAGCTTTATCCTACTAGACTTGGACCAATGCTAAATGCTATAGTATGTGATAGATATATATATATTTAGGAAGGAGCAAATCCATTTAACTAAAACTGTGTACGGCATACATGGATACAGTTTTATAAATGTACCAATTCAAAACGGATACCACGCATTTTGTTTCGACAACGAAACAAATATCGCGCAAGTATTTATTACGGCCAAGATTTCGTCTCGCTGCAAATCCAACGGCGCACATCATCGCCGAAATCCCGGAGTAGTCACTTTGGCGCTTAGTGACGTGGCATGACCTGGAGCCACGTGGAGAGATGACATTCGGTCATAGGAATTCTGAGGAATGTACGGACGAGTGAAAAGGAGACACGCGTCCGCTTAATAGTCCTATCGTACATAGGCCGTACAAAAGGTACACTGGGAGTAGTACTTTTTGGTACGGTACACTAATCTGATTGGTCCGTACTTCAGTAGATAGAAGTTATTAGAGGAAATCAGGACTTAGAAAATTTTGGTAGGCGGTCACCTCTCCCTTTGAGAGTTTATACAATTTGGCATTTTTTACTGCCTCATAACTTATCAGCTGGTGGGCCGTTTCAGTGATTCTTTTTGCTACGCACTCACAGAAGTCCAGTTTGCACAGGGGTGCAGTCAAATTGTCAGTGTGACTTTTTGGGCAGCAGTGGCTGTGGGTTAAAGTGGGCTAGTTAAAAACTATTTAGAGGCTTCCTGTATTCTGTAGTCCAATGGAGGACACAGAATTGCAGGTAATAGGCCCACCCTCTAGGGTTCCCACTTTCAATGGATCGGGGTTCATCTATTGAGAAGCCATGATGATGGGAGCTTTGTGTGAAAAACGATACTATCGTCAGTGGACAAGTGAAACGTCCACCTTCGGGAACTCCGCCAGGATTTGGAGGAGTAAGGTTTTCTGCAGCAGCGACTACTTCCGCGGAGGAGGCAGATGATGGGGACAGAAGTGTGTACGAAAAGGGGAAAGGGAAGGAGACACCCCTCACCCCTATTGCCATGGCACCAAGAGCGGCGGCCGTGAAGACAGTGGAGAACGATGTTCAAATGTGGGAAGACATAAACATGACTGCCAAGAACTTCATTCTAAGGCATCTCACTCAAGCATTGGCCACCTCTCACCTTAATATTTACAAGGCCAAGGAGTTGTAGGAAAGTTTGGTGGAGATCTATAGAGCTGGTACCATTTAAGAGCTCCAGTTGGCTGAGCAAAAGCTAGTGAGTTACATGTACAAAGGAGGAAAGATATTAGATTATTGCAATGATCTTTCTTGTTTGTATATGGAGATGGAAAGTGATGGTTGGACAGGCACAATGAAAATGAAAGTAAATACTCTCATCATGAAGTTACCAGACGAGTATGAGAACTTAGTGTACCGAGTACAAGAAATGACTGATAGTTCATGGAAGTGGAATATAGTGGTCAGGATGATACTTGTGCAGGAAAATACCATGGAGATCAGGGGAGGTGGAATGAGCGTTCAAGCTCTAGCCCCCGGAAGGGACAGGTGGAGACAGGAACCGAAAAAACCATACAAAGGAGAAAGAGTCCAACTTGGAGGACCGAGGCCCCCAAAGGGCCAATGTCATTTTTGCAAAAAGCCAGGGCACTTTATTGCGGATTGTGCCAAGCTGGCGGAGCTGAGGCTCAAAGAGAACCAAGGAGGGGGTTGTTCCGGAGGGAAGAAAAAGGCACTTTTGGTCACAGAGGTGACAGGAGACACCGAGGACGAGTCCTCTGAGGAGGATGGGGAGCTTCTTCTTGACGAGAGTCTGGAGGAGAAGGAGATCCCTCGGAGACAAAAGTGTGCCCTTGGAGCAATTCGGGAAGCTCCACAAGAAGGATGGATCATCGACTCAGGTGCATCCATGCATATGCCGGCCGTCCGATCAAAACATATTTTACACGGTTCAGATTCGCGTACATGCAGAAATTGCTCATTTTGGTTAGTCTGCTGTTAATTAGCTGTTTCGTTAATATTTATATATTTATGAAACCCGTCAAGTGTATCGTTTCGTAACGCCTTAATGGTTAAGGCGTTAGGCTACAAAGATTATAGAGGTCACAGGTTCAAATCTAGTACTAGGCACTATTTTAGCCAAAATACCCTTAACTGCAAAAACTGCCACTTTCTAAATATGGCGGCAGCCATGGCGCGCCTTTGATCCTCACTATCTTTCTTTAAAACAAAACTAAAATAGGGAAGTGAACTATTAATTACCTCTTTTCAACAAATGCTTACTATGTTGGTGCCCCAAAATTGATTATTTGGCATAAGCGGTTGGGGCATGTGCATTTTGATAGGTTGAGGAAAATGAAGAAGTTGGGTGTGGTAGAAGGCATTCAGTTCAGTGATAATGAAATGGTGGAAGATTGTAGTGGTTGTGCCCAAGGAAAAACTCACAGACTTCCTTTTCATAAAGCCGTACTAGATTTGATCCACACAGATATCTGGGGACCAGCAAGGGTACCCTCAGTTGGAGGGAAAAGATATATGTTGACAATCACTGATGATTGGTCTAGATACTCTAGAGTTAATTTCTAAAAACAAAGTCAGAAACACCAACTTACTTCAAAGTATACAAAGCTTGGAGTGAGAAGTTGCATAGAACCCCCATTAAGAGAATAAAGAGTGATAATGGGGGAGAGTATACCTCTAACCAATTTGAGGAATACTTAAGAGATGAGGGAGTTCAACACCAGAAAACTGTACCACATAATCCGGAACAAAATGGTGTAGCAGAAAGGCTAAACCGAACACTAGGAGATAGTGTATGCAGTATGTTGGCTGACAAGAAAATAGGAAAGAGATTTTGGGCAGAAGCCATGAACTGTGCCAATTACATTAAAAATAGAGTCCTCACATCAGCAGTCAAAGGTATGACACCTTATGAGAGATGGGTTGGAAGAAAACCAGATATCTCTCACCTTAAAGTTTTTGGTAGTCAAGTTTACAGTCTAGATACGGATAAGAAAAACTGGAAACTTGATGCTAAGGGAAAACCTGGATATTTTGTGGGATATGATGAGGATGTTAAGGGATATAGAGTTTATGACTTAGCAAAGCAAGATATCATTTTGGTAAAACACCTAGTTGTCATGGATGAAGGAAAGACAATTGACCCCTTTAAATATACTAAGAAGATAAGAATCAGGTTTGAGTGCGAGAGTGAGGAGAACTCTGTTTTTCCCGAAATGGACATGAGTGATACCGTGATTGCACATTCAGGGGAGATCCAAGATACAGGAGAGCTACCAGATACCCCACATATTCCCATGGATTTCGAGGAGATAGACGAGGAGGAATCGGAACCATTTTCCATGAATAGGGGAGCTAATGAGACACTAAGGAGGAACCCAAGACTTCCCTCTATTCTAGCTTCAGAATTTGAAGGGGGGAGAAGGAGCAGCAAAAGGCTACAAGAGAAACAGGCGGCTCATAAGGTAACTAAGCTATCACATCCTGGTGAGCCTCAATCATACTTGGAGGCAGTGAACAATCCAGAAAAAGACAGATGGATCAGGGCTATAAATGATGAAATGGCTTCCATCATGGAAGCAAATACCTGGGAACAAGCGGATTGCCCTCCAGACATAAAACCTATTGGGTGTAAATGGGTCTTTAAACTAAAACTAAACCTTGACAATACTATCGAAAGATATAAGGCTCGTTTGGTGGCAAAGGTTTTCACCCAAAAATAGGGGATTGACTATGAGGAGACATTCGCCCCAGTTGTTCGTTTCCCATCAGTCAGGATTCTCCTCATTCTAGCAGCAGCGCAAGACATGGAAAATCATCACATAGACATTAAGACCGCCTTCCTCAATGGTGAGTTAGAGGAAGAAATCTTCATGAGGAAACCAGAGGGATTTGTGGAGAATGGAGAAGAGAGTAAAGTCTGCAGACTCATAAAATCCTTATATGGACTTAAGCAGGCTCCACGACAATCGAATAAGAAACTAGATGAGTTTCTTACTGGTCTAGGATATATCAGGATCAGCTCTGACCATTCTATCTATATGTTTGAGGATGAGAATGGTGTGGTCTTTATTGCAATTTATGTGGATGATCTGCTGTATATAG
>JBBHKE010002188.1:31784-89786 GCA_037447655.1 Zygnema cylindricum | reverse complement strand
TATATATATATATATATATATATATATATATATATATATATATATATATATATATATATATATATATATATATATATATATATATATATATATATATATATATATATATATATATATATATATATTTAAGAAGGAGCAAATCCATTTAACTAAAACTGTGTACGGCGTACATGGATACAGTTTTATGAATGTACCAATTCAAAACGGATACCACGCATTTTGTTTCGACAACGAAACAAATATCGCGCAAGTATTTATTACGGCCAAGATTGCATCTCGTTGCAAATCCAACGGCGCACATCATCGCCGAAATCTCGGAGTAGTTACTTTGGCGTTTAGTGACGTGGCATGACCTGGGGCCTCGTGGAGAGATGACATTCGGTCATAGGAATTCCGAGGAATGTACGGACGAGTGAAAAGGAGACACGCGTCCGCTTAATAGTCTTGTCGTACATAGGCCGTACAAAAGGTACACCCGCAGTAGTACTTTTTGGTACGGTACAGTAATCTGATTGGTCCGTACTTCAGTAGATAGAAGTTATTAGAGGAAATCAGGACTTAGAAAATTTTGGTAGGCTTACACCTCTCCCTTTGAGAGTTTGTACAAGTTGGCATTTTAACTGCCTCATAACTTATCGCCTGGTTAGGCGTTTTCAGAGATTCTTTTTGCTACAGACTCAGGGGAGTCAAGGCTGCACAAGGGGTTCAGTCAAATTGTCAGTGTGACTTTTTGGGCAGCAGTGGCTGTGGGTTAAAGTGGGCTAGTTAACAACTATCTAGAGGCTTCTTGTATTCTGTAGTCCAATGGAGGACACAGAATTGCAACCCTCATATTTTAAAAGGTCCATTAATTGAGCTGAAGTAAACATTCCATCTTGCTGATCATACATTTTATTTAGCATCCCACTTTTCATATATCCGAGCAAAGACATTATCCACCTCATCTCTTTTCCATCCCTACAAAAGCTAATTCCCCGCTTGCAATTCAACCATCCAGCCCCATCTCCAATGTGCAACACACACCCAGAAGCTAACCTTTTTACGGGTACACCTTCATAGATGACATCACTCCCATTAGTGATGTCAAAACCATTACCCCCAAAATTTATCGTTAAATCAAGAGTCCTCACTAAGTTCCCCATAAAATCTACAACTTCCAAGCTCATATCCATGATGATTACCCTATTTTCTGAACTTTCTTCACTCTCTCCCATGGAATTCTTTCCACTATCAATTTCTAATTTATTCCCAATAAATATTTATCCTCCCCTAAACCTTTCATTAAATATTCATCTTCTCCCCTATCTTTTAAAACCCCCTCTCGAATGAATTCTCTCGTTTCCTCGGAATCCGTTGAAGTCTCCATTTCCGACCAGTTTTCTGCTTCCTAAATATCTATGAAACTATCCTCAATATTTTGAACTGGCTCAAATATCTCCCCTCTCTTAACTTCCGTTATACCTCCAAAAGCACACTGTTGCTTCCGTGGAATTTCTGTGTGCTTTTCTCTCTTCCCCCTACTATAGATGCGGAGAAGCTCCAACATATCTTCATCCTCTTTCTCCTCTTCCCCTTTTTCCTCCTCATCCACATTCTAACTTCTAAGTTCTTCCAAACAAGGGCATTTCTCCATAAAATGACACAGTTCCATACAAAAGAAGCAAACCCCTTTTTTTAAAGCTCCCATTTTTTTTCCCCTCCCTCTCTTTATACCAAAGTTCCGATAAGGTTTACCTTTGTCTTTCTTCCTTTCATCAAGCTTCCGCTCGTTACTCCCGTTCCTCTCATCACGCTTCCGCCAATCACCACCAATTGTAAATGCATTCACCTTGTCACTTCTCCTACGAAGCTCCAAAGTGCTTTCCCTCACAAGAATTATCCCCATGGTAAAGCTCCAAGTCCATGAGGAGCCATCCATTGCGTGCATACGACAAATTATGTTTTCGTACTCATCTAGGAGTTTCATGAGTAGTGTATAAATCTTCCTCTCCTCAGATTCTATATATCTCGCACTACAAGCTCAACATATAACGCAGCAATATCATTGCAAAAGTCTATCATGCTACCGCTTTTATAAACATAGGCCTCTATTTCTTGTTTTACTATTTGTTGCCTCTGAATAGTCTCACTCTTATAAATCTGACTTAGTGTTTCCCAAATTTCCGAACACTTGGTTAGATTCAAAAGAGTGATAGCTATGGACTTAGACACATTTCTAAGTATGAGATGTTTAATTATAGTGTTTTTATACTCCCAGATTTTACTATCATTTTCTTCAGTTTTACTTATAACCCCTCTAAGTGGAGCAGTGGCGGAGAGCTTAGCTCCCCTCACCATAGGTGTCTCTTTTTCCTTCTCCCCACTTCCCCCTTCCATGGCAATAATTTTCCCTTCACCTACTGTTGCATCTCAAATACGGTTGGTTTCATGGGAAGCCCCAGATGAACCGCCGTAGTGAGTTCCACCAAATCTCGGTGGCGGACACCTCACTTGTCCCGAAAAAATTCCCCATAAGTGCTTTTCGAAAAGCTATCCCTCTATCGTAAACTCCCAAAAAATGAAGTTTGTTCCATCGAATATAGGCATCCTAGATGGTGGGCCCATAACCTGAAACTCTGTGTGCTCCATTGCCCACAGAAATCGCAGATCCTAAAGAAGTTAATCTAGATAGTGCCGACTCCTAACTTGATATAAACCCAAATGACTGACCCCTTGACAGTCAAAACCCCAACACAGCTTCACCCCTGTGAAATAACATTTTCTGTGTGCTCAATTCCACCACAAAATGCAAAGTTAGAATATGAGGTTTGGACACATTCACCCACTTTGACTTTCCCTTAGAAATGCAGCCACCCTGGAAAACAAAAAACACTGACCGACTACACCATTGTGTAGCTTGGACTCCCGTGAGTCTGTAGCAAAAAGAAACACTGAAAATGGTCAAGTACATCGATTGTTATGGTTGCACAAAGTTAGCCTTTTATATAAGGTGCTCTCTCACACATGCGACTACCTACCAGAAATATTCTAAGTCCTATTCCCTCTCTAAAACCCCTTCTATTGAAGTACAACATCAATCACACGACTGTATCGTATTGAAAAGTACGGGTGCCGGTGTACTTTTTGTACGACATCTGTACGACAGAGCCATACAGGTGACATTTGTCACATCCAGATTTGTTGTCTTCTACTTCAGGAATTCCGCAAACCCGTACGATGTCGTCACGTGTCATCAGGAGTGGTGGCGTCCGAAAAACGCCAAAACGCCCTATCCGCAATCTCGGCTCCTACCACGGCCGTTCGATGAATACCCCAATTTAATCATAGCCGTCGAAAATAATATTGTTTCGATAATTCTATGCTGTCCGGAATTTGTGCGCACTAATTCATTTGTGTGTACTGCCCGTCCCGTAATTAGTTAAATGAAAGATGTTGCGTATTAATGTTTATTTATTTATTTTACCCTATATTGTCTAGCAATGATCCTATACTATATGATAAAGCTACCGGCTGTCAGAGTGTTGACGAACGGCAGATTCCAGGATCAAACCCTGGTTACGTCAAGATCCATTTTAGTAAAACCTACCATTATCTACTCCTGTCTCTTTGGAGAGCTTAGGCAGCCATGGCTCTAACTCCCTTTCTAGCCTTCAGTGACTACAACAAGTGTGGGTGCTTGGAGATGGGAGTTAGAGGCAAACTGCCTCTAATCTTTTTCCTATCCTAATAAAGACCTAGAAGATACTGAAATATCAACACTTTTCATGTGATATTCTTAGATCGCTACTTTGACCAGCGATAGTCCGATCCTCCAAATCTGACAGTTTAAATAAAAAATAACTAAAAACTCACGAAAAAATAAAAATTTGTCCGAATGTTTTTCAAAATTTAGACATGACGTTTAATTCTCTATTGATTGATGTACAACTCAACCCTGATACTATTATTTTTAATTTCGCGACCAATACAATATGGGTCTTAAGGCCATATTGTATGTTTTGCGTACAATAGGTATATTGTATGGGCCTACTTTCACCTACTTTTAAACTATGCTTTAAACTGAAGTACTATCAATCTTGTACGTAAATATTAAAACGCACGAAACGAAATAAACTTTGTAAATTATAATAAAACGAGCGCCGTGAAAATATCAATTGAAATCAAATGAAAAAAATGTGCGTCGTCACTCGCGACGAAATTTAGCCAGACTATCTACGAATCAACATTTTTACATTTACAACGAAATTTCGTTTTGTGCATTTACATATTTCTGTACTAGACTGACGGTACTTCAGTTTAAAGAGGTTCCGTTTCAATTTGCGTCTATATTCAATGTAACGCTTAGACGACTAAATTTAAATTTTACGTCCAAGTTTATATCCAACACGCTTTCACTGTGGAGCTCACGTAACGACAAAAAGTGACTGTCCGCAACACTTTTATTTACATGTGGTTGCCGGAGTTTTGTTACCATAAATGTTCGCCGGCCGTGTGAATTGCTAACTTCATTATGACGGTCGACGTTCGCAAGCGCAGCAAAAGTTTAAGCGGCTGAAACAATATTTTTAAAGTCAAAGCTATCGAACCGATTGACCGTCGAATTTAGAATCAATGGTACTTTACTTATACCATTGTGTACTTCAAACTTACAATCTTTCACAAAATGAGGTAAGTGACTGTGCGCAACCAAAACTGTCACTGGCATGATCAATTCCCTAAAATTATAAAGATCTTTCTATTTCTACGTGTGTAATTTCCCCTTGTACGGTCGCATATGCTAAAGTTACATTTATTTTTTATCGTTTTCCTCTATAACTTAGGAAAAAACGAGAAAATCCTCAGCCGTACCAAAAAATAGAAATTACCACCGTACAAGTTGCGTTTCCTTGAAACTTTATACGTACAGTAGTTAGTCGTCTAGCGCGATGCAATTTGTCATCTAACGCATTTCGCCCACTTTCGCGTCCTTTCAGCACATGTTCAAATTTTACACCAAGTCACCTCGCGAGGTGATTTTCAGGTGATTTTAAATAAAGTCCAATAAGGTGAGCGAATAGGCAGACGTTGTCGCACGTGTCAAAAGTTTTTTACAATTTTTGTGCGCGGAGTACAAAAAAAGAATCACACTGCACGTTTCCAGTCTGTGCGTACTGTTTTACGTGCGTTGAATTCCGTAAAGGGGTCGTCTCTCTCAAACACACGTGTCCTTCAAACATAAGGCGTAAGGAAAAAGTGAAAAACATTGGGCACCTGTCGGGAAGTTGGGAAAACGAAATACGAAAAACGGAAACGCATTTCTATGCGACAGCGAAAGGTAATTTAGGGTTTCGACACGTCGACAATGTGGCGTACGGACATTACGAAGTCATAAAAATTGTACAGCGTGCGGAGAGACGCCTCAAATTGAAGGCGAGTGGAAGTTTTGCCTCATTTTGTGGTACCACCAACTGTCACATTGTTTCGTACACGTCTGCGTAAGTCACTTTTTTAAGTAACAAGTTATTTGCGTTTACATCCGAATGATGTGAAAGCTGTAAGGATAATCTTCGCTAAAAACAAAGTAACAAGACTAAGTTTCGGTTACATGCGAAAGTACCCTAATAGCTCTAAAGAAAGAGGAAGCACGATTCGCTGAAATTTCACGTGAAAATTCCGAAAAATATTATTCGCTGTCGTAAAAAGGATCCTGATTCGTCCAATCCGGAAGTTGATCCTAGAATAAAATTTTGACGCGTAAAACCTCTGGATACAGAAGATTTTTCACGCATTTTTTTTTACCTTGTAATCATGACCCAGATCTAGCAATAGTTGATCATCACGTAGATGTGCGTTATGTGACACGATACGGGCGATTTATGAGCCAATGGAGCGCAGCCTTAAGGGTACTATATATGGAGGAAATAATAGATTTACACATGCGTCTACTGTACTACAGTAAAGTACACCGCGAATCGTAATTAGAGTAATGAAAAAATTAGAGTACAAAAACTGGAAAAAACAATTAAAGTAATTAACGCTAATTTATGTGATAGAGCCTTTTCAACTATGAAGTTTACTCTAATTTATTTAAGTACTCTAATTTGGCACTGTAATATCCTCTACTGTAAATAAGGTATCCGTACAGAATTTGGCAAAACGTACAGTTTATCGTCTCTATGATGTTTGCACTACGCGGTTTGTTAAAACGCAGATACATGATAACGGCCTGTATTAAATCATTATTTGTACTTTTTTACTTAATAAAGTACAATTTTGCACGGTCTGACACCGTCCGTACTCTACATTATTTAAAACGAACCTATAATAGAATTAAAAATGCTAAATTTTACCTTAAATAGAAAAATGAAAAAATTAGAATCGTTTACTCTATTTCATGTGATAGAGTCGAAATTTCGAGCGACCGAATTAGAGTAATTTACTCTAATTACGATGCGCGGTGTACTGTACAGTACAGGCAAGTACTGTACTGTAGTCGCCATGCGGAACCTCGCTGGGTTAGGTTGCGGTTCGGTTTCAATTTTCAAATCCTAGATCCATTCGAGCTGCGAGGGTCGTACGGTTACGAGGGACAAAATAATATATTTCCCTCCACCTATGGGAGAGATCGTGACGTGCACATATAGCCTGTAGTCTTTATAACACAAATATCTCAAGTGTCAGGTGCTGCTTTTCCGCAGTAAACAGCGCACACATGCTCCGCGATTTAGCATCGTCATTTCGGGTTTTTTGATTCGTCGAGAACCTATCGTATTGACTAGCGGCTCGAAGAATTAACGTGGCAGGATGAGAATCAATGCTGCGTCTTTGATTGGCACGTGTCATGACTCTAATCGGTTTATTGCGCCACTGTACTGTTTGGATCTTTTGTGGTTTCCTGATTGCCATTGACGGTCTCGCGTCGCCACGCCGAAAACGTCACCGGGCGGGGATCACATTGTCACTCGGATAGTCGGATACGGGCGTGCAACAGTTTTGTACTGCAGCTCCCCATTTGTCGTCTTATGATTGGCTTTTTCGAATTCTTACCGTTTTAGTTCATTGAATGTTCAGAGAAAGTACTAAGCTACCGTCAGAAAGCCTTGTACAATCAGCTACACTGGCATAAAGATTGAAAAGAAGCCAAACGTACGGAAAGACAGTTCGGGCAGGAAAGAAAACGTTGCAAAATGTTTTCCTAAGAAATTGAAGTTTAACATTTGAAATTGCTTTTCCGTTTGTAATTTTTTTCTTTTCTTTTCTTTTCTTTTTCGTTATGTGAACCCACTGCCACAAGTGTTGAGTTTAAGTTGACACCCCTAAAGCATAAACCGCTTAGAGGCGGTTTGCACGTTTTAACCCCCAATTTCACACTTTTCTAAAGGTTGAATATGGTTTTTCGTTTTTTTGTTTTATGGTGTTGTTTTTTACAGATTTCTAATAAATAATTATAATTGTGTCCAACTGTTTGGGCATGTTTGATTATTTTTAAAACTTAATTTGTGTCAAATAAATGAGCCAAAATTGTTATTAGTTCTCTATGCAAAACATCTTCGGCCCAGTCATACTTACCTTTGGCGATGCAAATAAATTGGATAAGCAACAAGCTAATTTCCAATTTCCTCATTCTTAACCACCAAATACAAAGTTGAAATGTAAACAAGCGGCCTATATTTTTATTATTTTGTTTCAATGAGTAATCTTTATGGTTTTCGCTTGAGTCCAAGATTCGCATGTTTTTGGGTACCCTCAAAATACACGTACGATTACACTCCAAGTTACAATGACTACGCGTACAAATGTGTGAACAAACTAAACTTTTATTAAAGTTTTAGTTTAAATTTGAAGAATTGGGAAAATTTCCTAATTAGGGCGGAAATTAAGTAAAAACGTATAGCCTTCAAACAACAAAAAAGTTTGCCCGCAACGTTGATGCCGCCGATACTGAACAAATTGGATGGTAACTTTAAGCTTAAATTAATACATTGTCACAGTTGTGTGCATAGTGTCACTTTTAGTATTTCATCAATCCAGTGTATGATAAGTCGATACATCTCGTTAAAACTATTCGTACTATGATATAAAATTGACAATTGAATCATTTTATACATTTGACCATATGACAATGAGAAAAATGCGGTTATGCCAGCTGTTTTTGTAAATGTAAATAAAAATGTTAGATCGCCAAAACATTGACTGCTCCATAAAAAACATTATTTTCATCAGTTACCCTATTCGCAATTGAAATTGTTTCAATTCGTGTGATGAATATCTCACTACTCACAACAAACAATGTTTGTGTAAAACAGTAAAAAAAAAAATGGTAGATTAATTGAGAATAATCAAAACATCTTAATATTTATACTTTTAATAATAATGTATGTTGCCAAAGACAACACATCATTATCACAATGATACATTGTAAAAATATAATTGTATTTACTAATACAAGATGTTGCGGCTGTTTCTAAATTCACAACAATTTCGCTATTTTTGCCAATGTTCATAGATGTGTTTCACATCAAATTATAGTAAAATATCAAAGCTGTATAATACACGGAAAATGCATTGTACCTTGAAAGCTTATATTTATACCTTGATCTAATATAACACACGATACATTCGATATCTGATAGGCGGTGTATGGTCTAAATGTTTTTTATGTTAATCATATCACCATTTGAACTTGTACTTACATGTTCGGTACGTCAAAACGAATTACAAAATGGTGCAATATCATATAGTATAAAAATTTCCTTTATATATTCCAATGGAACATCTCTACATTCCAATTTACCACATAATGGAAACAACTCACAATATGTCTTACTTGCCCTATTTGTCACGATTAACACTCGGCCCGGTTTGGAGTGTACCGAACCAAAGTAAGCTAAAGGGGTTTTAGTTTGTTAAAATTTATTTTATGGAGGTTTAAAATATAGTTTGGTTAGATTCTATCATACAAATCTGTTTGAACTAGTAGAATGTAAGGATCTTACAATTCCTACATGTAAGTAACGCTACATTTAAATAAAAAAGTATATAACTAAAACAAAATAACATACTAACGTAAATAACAATTCTTCAGTTAAATCCAAAAATGGTATATCGTCATTCTTAGAGTAGCTTGGAAAATTCCAATGATTATTAACGCTTTAAGGGTTTGAGCTAATCGTATATATAACTGCACCTTTGATCTGCGATTTCAACTTTCAACAATCATCCCTAAAAAGTACAATGGAAACAACAAAGACAAAAAAAAATAAAAAATCCAAAAAAGGAAGTTAAAAGTAAATTGTTATCCTTTTCGGTAAAAAAATCCGAAGTCAAAATTTTGAAATTCTGACATGACGGTTGACTCTGTGCTAATTTGTCATAGCTTTTAATGATTATCAAACTGTCAACATCCCGTTTCTGCACATATGTACGGATGTCTTGTAGTGACCAGCGTGGATGTCTCCACTTCAACCAGCTTATCTTTGGGCACACATGTCAGATTTCCATTTGGAGACCGCCAATCAGAAGGAAAAGTCCAACTTTTTGTTCCAAACGGTCAGACAAAAACCTGACAAAGCTTGCACATATTAGAAGTAAATCTAAGCGGCGAAAAAAAGCATTGCCGCTAATAACGATCCACTCGTACTATATCTGTACGAATTGCATGTTCCGCGTTCACACATAGGAAACAGAAACGAGCTAGTAAAAAGCGAGCCTTATGTGAACGTGCATGTCCAAACCTAGTCTTGGGCCAGTACATAAGATCGTTCCGTCGCTTATAAGATTGCAACACGGTCTGTGACTTTGATTAAGCGACCTCGAACTAGCTTAGCAAGCTGATTGATTTGCTTCCGGAGATTCTTGGCTGTCGAGTTACAGTAGAGTTATTGCAAGGAAATTAACAGTAAAAATTGCTAGCAAAAGCTGTAGCTTAACAGAGATAGCTGCAGTATTTTGCTCCGAATTCGTATTGTATTTTCTTTCTCTCCGGAATTATCCTACGGAAGGACTTCATTTTGTGGATTTCGTTCTACTGTCTATTTGAATTTCGTCTTTGTGCATTGCAGCAACAGTTTTTACGGTTGTCTTTTTGTCTAACATATATTTTTAACTCTTGAAGTTACCGAAACTTTTCGAACTGCCGACTCTTCACTTTCGTTTTTATATCGGCCATGGCAGATGAGGTAATCTTCTGTTGCAATTTTGCTTTGTTTTTTCTTTAATTTTTCCGTATTCTTTAATTGTTTCCAAGCTTCTGTATAACCAGTCAAATGGCTTGTCAGTTCTTATCATTGACTCGTAAATTTTGTCTTTGGCTTGTCTCAGATGTTTGAGATCAGTTTTTTCATGGTGCTAGTTATAATTTTGTTTTTCTGTACCGATAACCAATTGTTTTCTTTACTAATTCATCTAATTTCCTTATTTTGCATCTTATAAAGTAATAAATTAGCGGCCATAACAAAGAAAATGATTTAAAGGTACAGAACAAGAAAAAAGTACAAAGTACAAAAGTAAAAGGACAGCAAGGACAAAAAGACTGTCGTGAACTTAAGTTCAAAATGTTAAAAGAATTTTTTAATAATAGACATTGTGAGACGCTTGACTTTTATAGATGAACTCAAGCGTGTACGACGCACTATACTAAGTGGAGGTAAAACTAAGGAAGGTACAACTAATTTAGGTACATCTAATAAGTGGAACTATTGACTAATCAAGGTACATCTAGAAGTGGAGTTACAGCTAGGTAGAAAGATTCTAAATGTTTTAGTGGGAATCTTTCTACGCAACATCATTATGTACAAACAAGTACAGGAACACTAAATAAAATGATACACTTAAGACTTAGTGTTCAAGGACTTAAATGTCATGAAGTATCGTACGAAAAAAAGTGATTCAATAGTATAGTGGAATTACGAATTCCAACATAAAGTACCATTATTATTAATTTATTGATTTTTGATTCAGTTATATCATTTTCTTGTGAAATTCTTCGGTTCTCTAGCTTTGATTCTGCTATGAACTTGACTCAGCTGAATTATCTTGTCGTGTTTGGGTATCGCCTGGTTTTATGAAGACGATTTTGCATATCTGTGACCTTCGAATGGCTTTCTTCCATTCAAATTTGAAAATTGACATTTTTTTCCCATCACAATGCCGGTACTCCCATAGTTCCTAAATTTGGTTTGCTTTGTTCTTGAGTGTGGAAAGTTTTGTTCTTTTACTTTTAAAAGTTTCCAAAGTACTGTTTGGCAAACGAATGAAAAACTCCTAAAGCCGCCAACGTCATTGCACATGAGTTTGCTCGTGAGAGGGCCAAGGCTTGGCCGTCCGAAAAAACAAATTAGACGGCCATAAGATCCTGGAGTCACCCGTGACGTAATTACAAAGCCGTAAACGACGAAAACCAGTTTTGTACGGCGTTGGAAAGTATCAACTGAAACGTACACGTGGAACCAATTTCTGGTTTTTTATATACAGAAATCCAAAGCTATAGTCGAGAAGTCGCGACTGGGTTTAATTTTAGTGTGAAAACAAAGTTGATTGAAGGCGATATACCAAATACTAATTTTCTTCTTATCAAAATTAACGTAGTACTTATATTTCTGCTTGGTTCTGTGCTCTTGCATTTGCAGGTCTATGGAGATGTTGAAAAAAGCAAAAGGCCGGAGGATTGGCTTCCAGTCACGGGCTCGAGAAACGCCAAATGGTGGTATTCGGCCTTCCATAATATTACCGCCATGGTGGGGGCGGGAGTTTTGGGCCTTCCCAGTGCAATGGTTTATTTAGAGTGGTGAGTGTGGTTTATTGAGAGGCTTTGGTTTAGTCAGTGGTTGTGTGGTCTTTTTAGAGTAGTGTGTGCGCTTGGCCTCATGTTATTTGTAAAGGTATAATTTGTGCGATGACTCTATATCTAGATGCCATTCATTTCAATCAATGAATTTCCGGGCATTTGTGTTTGACAAGTAATTTTAAAAATGTAATTTCTTTATCTTCATCTCCTTGTACTTGCATATGTTATTCAAATGTTTACTTTAATTTTTGTTTCTCTTTTCTTTTTTTGAACAAGTTGTGTTGCTGTATAATCTTATATTAAAATTTTACGAACTGTGCCTGAAATGAAATTACTTTAAATTATTGTAAGTATCATTAACAGTTGCTTGTCAATTCTGGATGAATACCGTTGAGATGACTATGTGAGCAATAAGCAACAAATAACTCTTGTATTTTTTGTAATGTATGTACAGGGGTTGGGGAACTGTCGTTCTCGTCCTTTCATGGGCGATAACGCTTTTCACTCTGTGGCAAATGGTAGAAATGCATGAGATGGTTCCTGGTAAACGATTTGATCGATATCATGAATTGGCCCAGTACGCCTTAGGTAATCTCCATATTTCGTGCACTACTTTCTGGTGCAATCATTTTTTTTAATACAATCTAAATTTTACAGTTATCTTCCTTTTACCTTATTCACTGTGTTTATTTGGTTGGTTCGGCTCCTGATTCTGGTGCTCTGGTCTAAGGATGGATATCTTTATGATTAATCTTAGTTTTTTACGTCTGTCGCCAGGTTTTATTTCAATTTTTTTGCTTCACTCAATGCTGATATCAACAACTTTCTGTAGAACTCGTTTTCTTTTTGCCGATTTTTCGGTTGCTGTGCTTGGTTCTGTTATTGCCATGGTTTCTCTCACGCAACTATGGAGAACTGATGTTCTAAATATATCGGGGATTTTTTTAATTCAGGTCCAAGACTTGGGCTATGGATCTTGGTTCCCCAGCAACTGATCGTGGAGGTCGGAATTGGAATTGTATACATGGTCACTGGAGGATCGTCTCTTAAACGGTTTTATGATTTAGTATGCGTTGGTCATGACTGCACTGAAATAAGCCTAACCAAATGGATTATCGTTTTTGGAGCTATTCAGGTATTTTTGTCACAGGTAAGCTCTTCGCTACTCAACCTTTCATTTGGGTGCCTTGATTAAACAGAGAAGAAGTTTGTGTACACAATAGGGTGATTATACGAGCGCTATCACTGGCGGTACTGGTAATGGCACAGAAAAGGATTATGATTTTGTAGAAATGGTACAGTTTGTGTACGATGACTGTGATTACTGGTCAGTAACGCCAGTGATAGCGCTCGGATAATTACCCTATTAAGTGTTTGTCGGAGTTGAATGAATGGAAGCTGTGTTAGATCTTAGATAAAGATCTTTAATTAATTCTTAAGTATTTTTTTTGCTTTAAGAGCTAACTGACAGATGGAAATTACCTGTCTTTTATGTTTCAGCTTCCAAATTTCAACTCTATTTCCTTCATTTCCTTCGCAGCTGCGGTTATGTCTATCGCGTGAGTGACCTCACACACTCTTATTTATCTGTTCAAAATCGTACTTTTGAAACTCTTCTGTGGCAGTTGGGCACTTATTGCTCCAGCGTGTGGTTTATACATTTAACAAAAATTTGCTCCCTAGTATCCCGCAAATTCTTTAACAAAGAAAACACACATTTTCTTGCTTGATGTTTCTCAGTACTGCTGTTGATATTCTGATTGTGCTATCATCTTCCGGTATGATTTCAAAATTCCTTAGTAATCCAGACAATTTGACTACAATGTTTTGCAGATATTCAACCATAGCCTTTGGCACATCTCTAAATCAAGGAAAGATCGAAGATGTTAGTTACCATTTACCACCAGAAAATAGTACGCCTGACAATGTTTTTGGAGTATTTAACGCGCTTGGGACGGTAGCATTCGCTTATGCAGGTCATAATGTGGTCCTTGAAATTCAAGCGACAATGTGAGTTATGCTCCTGTTCGTTTTTCTTCATTATTTGTTTATTTATTTTGAATGAGAAATAATGCACTAATTCGGTGAGTTCGTCGCTGAAGAGATCGTTTGAAAACTGAAAGTTGGAAAGGCATTTGTTTTTTTTTTTTTTTTTTTTGTTGATTTGGACAGCACTTTTTTCTTTGGAGTATTTAGATTATGTTTTCTATTCTATAAAACTTTCATTTTGACTTCAAACATACACTCTCACATCTTGAGTCACCATTCTCTAATAGATGAAAATATATAGCAAATACATCTGTAACAAATAATTTACAGCGATTCTAAGGCATCCTTGAAAACTCCTAACGCCTAGCAATGAAAATATGTGATGTAACCGTAAAGAGCATTCCAAACAAATTTCTATTGATTTCTAACCAACTTCTAACCAATTACTAACCACCTACTTCAATCAACCTCGAACTAGTTCCAATTTTTACCCCATTTCTAGGCCAAACTGCCATAAACTTCAGTTGACATCATGGTTATCTTTCTTGATCTCGCCTGCAGTCCTTCAACTGAAGACAGACCTTCGAAAAAACCTATGTGGAGAGGAGTGGTTCTAGCCTATATTCTTGTCGCTTACTGCTATTTCTGTGTTGCCTTTGCCGGTTATTGGGCCTTTGGAAACAAGGTTGGGTCTAACGTATTGTTAACAGTCGGAAAGCCAAGATGGATTGTTGCTGTGGGCAACTTTATGGTGTTTATTCATGTACTCGGGAGCTATCAGGTTTGTTTTTCTTAGCAGAATGCTTCTCTCTTCCTCTCCTACTCTCTCCCCTTTCCTCCCTCTTCCCCTCCCTCCTTCCTACTGTCTCCCTCCTCTTAGTTGTTCCTTCCTCTCCTGTTTCTCTCCTTGAATTAGTATCTTCTCGTGTGGAATATGGTTGATATTTTTTATCAGGCTCTTTTTGGTCTGTACTTTTACTGGTGCTCGTGCATAGATCTTTCCTATTTCACAGAAAATTGGGTTCTTGTTACGTCTGAATTGTAGTTGTTGTTCACCTTCGATTATTATGTCTATATTTTCAGTTTTATGATCCCCCGACCTCCCCTTTTTTTTCCTCTTTTCTAAATAATGGTTTAACTTTTATAAAAATCTTTATGCCTTAACTCTCTGGCAACAGATATACTCCATGCCGGTGTTTGATATGATCGAGTATGTTCTTATTATGAAGCTGAAGCTCATGCCTGGAGCTATTCTTCGCATCGTGGAACGAACCCTATATGTTGGTAAGGATCTTTTTGTACTACCCTTGTTTATATTAAGCTTCCTAAACAAAAAAGTCTCTACTCTCTCGAAGGTGTTGTTGTTCTTACGCCATTGTCAGATCTGTTGTTCCGATCTTATTTTTTTGCCTACTATATATTCTGGTACCGAACACATTGCAATCTTAGTACAGCTCAGCTCCTATCTCCACCAGTATAATGTATTCCCAGTTCAATGCTAAATTGTACAATTTTTTCTCCTCCTTTGTTTCAGCTTTCACGTGCTTCGTCGGTTGCACGATTCCCTTCTTTGGAGGTATGATTGTATACCCAAAAGTGTTCCAGAATCGCTGAGCTGGTAGTCCTATTGTTTTTTTTTTAATACTAATGTGTTGGCAGTAAGGGTCGTATCATCGCTGAAATTAACGTTTTGGTCATATCTCTGGTCCAATTACCCAAAAGCTCTTGCTTTTAGTTTGTTTTCTCTTTTACGGTGATTGTATCCAAATCTTAAGTTGCTTTCTATGAATGTCTTAAGAGCAGAGAGCATTTGGTAGTTGTGAACCTGTTCCCATTCAATCCCTTTTTATTTGGAACTTCAAATGGAAAATAGAACTAGAAACCAAAATGGCTCACCACAATGGACATTTTTTTGTCAAAACAGCTCTTCTTGGATTCTTTGGAGGTTTCGCTTTTGCCCCAACGACATATTTCATGCCGTGCATCCTTTGGCTTTGTATCCACAAGCCGAAAATGTTTAGTCTTTCCTGGACCGTTAACTGGGTACGCTACCCCAATTTCCTTCTATTTCCTCCTATTTCCTTCTTCTATTTCATTCTTCTATTTCCTTCTCCTATTTCCTTCTTCTATTTCCTTTTTCTGTTTCCTTCTTCTGTTTCTTCTGGAAGCTATTTTCTCTTCTCTCTGAGCATTCTCATTAACAATCTGACTTCATGTTCTTAATTGTTCCCTTCTCTTTTGACACACATCAATAACTTCATTTCATTTTCTTAATCGTAATTGTTTGTTTGATTTGCAGATCTGCATCGTTCTCGGATTTCTGCTTATGATTACGTCTTGCATCGGTGGTCTTCGTCAGATTATTGTCGAGGCATCTACTTATGAATTTTACCAGTAGGTCTTAATAGGACGATTGTGTACGAAGTTTTTCAGTATGAAGGAAGGAATAAACTTAAGAGGAGTTGGTATGGGGATTTAACATAAGTTGTAGGTAGGATCTTATATATTTGCACTAATCTCGTTTAGTAACAGAGTAGTCACTGTCCTGTTTTATGGTTATGGTTCATGTAGGTGAATGATGGGTTGGAACTTTATGAGAGTAAATCCTTGATATATATATATACATTTTTTTTTTTTTGGGTTTTTAGGATATGTTTTTAGAAAACTGGGCACTAGTGGTTTTTGTTACAACGGTTGGTGTACCAATTGATGTGGGAGTGGCAATATTTTAATAAAGGCTCTGTCATTGGTCAAAAATATTGGATGCACAAGTGTGGTGTGCATAAGCACAGAAAATTATACAATTACTGTAATTTAAGTTGTCGCAGGAATAGATCATGTATGTGAAATTGATGATAATGAGCGCGTAAAGAGAAAATATAAATAAACTTGGTGAAAAATTGACTACACCACCCATTTGTTTTTGGAGGTAAACATTTTCCGGGCAGTCGCATATTGACACCTCGATCGAAAGGAACGACCGTTACCTTTTGATTGCTTGCCTCAGAAAAAAAAATCCGACGATCCATCACAGAGTTAGAATGCCTTTCTGCGTGACAAATGTTTAACTCTAATAACCACCGGCGGTGTAGTGGTGAGATAGTATCCTCTAAAGCTAATGACCCTTCAAAAGAAGTCAGCCATGTGGTGAGATAGTATCCTCTAAAGCCGATGACCCTTCAAAAGAAGTCAGCCATGCCTGTAGGATTTAAATAACTGATGGTTTTTGTCAATCCAGCAAATTATGAACTTTCTGGTTATATGATTCTTCATGTTGTTGAATTTCGAAGGATGACAACTAAAAGTCCTTCAGCAAAGAGGAGAGACAAAAAATGAAAAAACAGACTGGTTTAGCAACCCACCTATAAATGGTCATTGACCTATCTCACTGGTTTTTATAATATCCTGGAGCTCAACCTCGTCGTGCCAAGATGCAATGGATAATTATTTTATTATGGCGATGGAGATTTTGATTGGTTGGCCATTGGATAAGTCTCTCCCGTTCTTTTGATCGGCGCTGGTTGGAGTGTATGTTGGTATGTTGTTAGTATGTTGCTGTGAGGTCTTTGTTAATTTACTGCAGCGTTGTTATGTTGATATTTCCCCTCCACCTTCTGACCATCACAACTGGTTTTACCATCATCGCATTTTTTGCAAAAATGACTCATTTCTTTTTACTATCAGGGTTATCTGTATACACAGCGTATGCATGCATCCGTACTTCTTCGATTTGTTATTGCTGCTATGGCTGTTGGTAGTGTTGTGTATCAGTAGCCTTTTTCCCGGTAAAAAATATGAACCTTTTTTGACCTACCGATAATCGATATGCAGGAAGTTCTGCAACTATTTTTTGTTCAAAACCCTTTCCCCCCAGGGTTATATTGAGTATTGGTTATAATGCATTTGATTGTCCGATTATCCCTTACCGATAACAATAACGAAGTATTGCTTTCCTTACCCATAACGACGATATCGGCTATCGGATTCATTGCAACAAAAAATTTACCGATACACAACATTACATCGCCCATCGTTATTGGTGTTAATGGTTTTTTCGCCAATTAAAACATCTTTTTGTGCACACTTGACTAATTGTCAATCCGATAGTTGCTATTGGAAGGCAAGATTCTTAACTTCCTATTGGCAGCCTCCGATTGGCAATCAGACACGTGTGCACGGCGAAAATATGTTTTAAGTGGCAAAAGAAACATCCACACTAATAGCGATGAACAGTGCATTGAGGATAGTGGTCTTTATTTGGACCTCCCTCGATGTGCTCCACCGACATGGGGGGTTTTAAGGGGTTCTAGTTATGTTAGCTACACCGTGAATTGCTAATAGCGTTAAAAAATAATTAGTGTAAATAACAGTGTTATTAACTCTAATTCGGGTTTAACGACCTTTCGCCAAGAAAAAAATAACTCTAATTTATGCATAAATTCTAATTTGGGTACATTTTCCGCATAGTGTAGCCGGTATAGCCTGTGTTCACATTGTCGACGTTTGAACGTCTGAGAACAGGTACGCGTGATTTCTCCCCGAGTTTATTTCTGGGAATCAAATCTGAGTGCGCTTTTCCGTGTAGACGCACTCACTTTCGCGTGTCGACGCCTTCATCTGACAGTATTTCTATATATTTTTCGGAATAACGAGCAGTTTTAGTACGGATTGACACATTTCGTACACTACATTATTTAAAAACCGTTCAAGTTATAGTTATTAACGCTAATTAAACAGTACCTATTTTAACATAATAGCGGGGGGCCCCTCGGGCACAGTGTATGAGTTGTTTCGTGATGTTTTGCCCCCTGAATCGGGTGCCCGAGGGTTTGATGTGTTCTTTCGAGTATGTTCTATTATTGCTAGTGGGGATGTTCCCCCTCAGATTTGTGATCTTCTCACGGTGTCCCGCCTAGTGGCAGTCGCCAAACCTAATGGTGGGATCCGCCCTATCGCCGTGGGAGAGGTTTTATATAGATTGGTGGCTCGTGCGATATGTCTCCAGCTCCAATCAGCTTTCAATGATTATTTTTCTCCTCATCAGTTTGGAGTGGCCACGAAAGGGGGTTGTGAGGCCGTGGTCCATGGGATTCGGGCTTTGTTGGATGTACATCCGGATTGGTTGGTCCTTCAGGTCGACGTTTCCAATGCCTTTAATACGGTGGATCGGAACGTGATTATTTCAGAGCTTATGGCGGCTCCATCTCCGATTGTCCAATTATCCCCCTTTGTGAGGGCTTTCTATTCTTTGACAAGCAGCCTTTCCTTCCCGGCCGATGGTGATCTCATTCCTCTCTCCTCTGCTACTGGCACTCGCTAAGGCGACCTTCTCGGCGGACCTTTGTTCGCCCTCGCCCATTACCGGGCCCTTCGCGCCTTCGCAGCCACATTCCCTTCGGTCGCAGATGATACGCACATTATTGGGCCCAGAGAACAAGTCGTGTTGGCTTATGATTTTTTCAAGGAACGTTAGCCGAACTCAACCTTTCAGTCCAACCGTCAAAGTGTGTTATTTGGTCTCCTTAGGATATTCCACTTTCGTTTACTCCCCCTCTTGGTTTTCAAACCCCTTCTCCCTCCGATGGCATTCGGGTGCTTGGTTGCCCCCTTGGTTCGGATACTTTCGTGACCCAATTCCTTCATGATGCTTTACAGATCTGGCCCAAGTAGACGATCTTCCTCACCTTCTTGATCCCCAAGTTGCTTTTGCTATGTTAACCAAGTGTTTTCCCCACCGCCCTTCTTACCTTACTCGTACTTCCCCTCCCACTCCGACATTTATCTCCTCTCTCTTGGTTTTTGACGATCACCTCATGGACATCCTCCACACTCTATTAGGTCGTGGGGCATTTGATCACGAGTCTGGGCCATCGGCTCGCATTCAGGCATCCCTCCCCGTCTCTACTGGGGGGTTGGGTCTATTATCCACTGCTCGTGTTGCTCTTGCTGCTTATTTGGGAAGTTGGTGTCTTATTGCCTCCACTCTTGTTTCTTGTTTCTTGGATGGGGACAACCCCGTTCTAGCTACTGTTATCCCCCGGGTTTCACACGGTGTGTTCGCCTTCCAGCGATCTCTATTGGACGCGTCACATTCTCTTCCTCCCCATGACCTAGTGGATGTGCAAATTTTCTTCACTCTTGTTACAAAATCTGTTGAGCGTGTCCATGAATCGATTTCTGATCGGGTTGTCGCCGCCATTAAATCCGATCTTTTCAAGCCGCTTCCCTCCGATTCTTCGCGTGCCCGTCTTCTCTCTTGTGGTGGATCTGGTTCTAGGTCTTCGCTTTTGGCTACATTGATTTTGTCCACTCTCCGATTCTCACCGGCTCAGTTCACCACCGCCCTCCGGTTTCGCCTTGGCCTCCCCTATCCTCATTTACTTAGCTCTCTTGTTTGTGCCTGTGGTCGCGTCTTGGGGCCCGATGGTGTCCACTTGCTTTGTTGCTCCCATGGGGGAGATTTGATCCAGGCGCACGACACTATTCGCGATGCCGTTGCGACTATCGCTTAAGAGGGGGGCTTTTCTGTGCGTCGGGAGGTTTCTCATATTATTCCCAAGCGTCGGATCAATGCTGTTTTGCTTGATGGTGCCCGTCGCATCTTCGGTGATATTGTTTTGGCGAACCCTACTTCAGCTACAATTGTTGGTCAGGCGGCTCGACATGTTGGGGTGGCGGCTCGTGATGCCGCTAAGGTGAAGGAGCGTGATTATGCCCACCAGGACCCTATGGATGACTTTATTCCAATGGCGGTCGAGATCTTTGGTTGTCTGGGTGTTGCAATGGACGAGTTTCTCCGTACTTGCGCTCGACGTGCTTTCGAGCGCTGAGGACCTGGGAACCATCCTCTTTCGGTCCTTACTTCTTTTTATCGTCAACGCTTATCTGTGGCTTTACAACGAGTGCAAGCTTCTCTTCTCCTCCGATCCATTGTTACAGCTATGGATCGTTGTCGGGTTCCGGAACGCCCTCAACGTGCTCCCTCGGGATGGGGGGACTTATGTGGTTGCTTTTCGTAGTTATCTAATTGGGTTGGGGTTGGGGTTGTAGTTTTGGTTTAGTCAGTTGCCGTGCTTTTCATTTTGCGTTTGGGTGCGTTTATTTTCCTTGTTGTTTTCCTTTTTGTTTTTGTTCTGCTGTTATTTTATTCCCTTGCTGGTAGTTTTTCAGTTTCGGCCATGCCACCCCTTTTGTACCCTCAGACTCTGATGGTTTACCATCGTGCTTTTTAATTAAAAAAAAATCATTTTAACAAAAGAAAACAATTATAATTATTAATTATATTCTAGGTTCGAGGGTCAAAATTTGGGGCGTTGAATTAGCGTTATTACTAATTGCGATTCACAGTGTAATGTTGTATATAGTCAAAATTACCTTCGCGATAAGTTCGATATTCTATGTATCGATTATCGAACGGGTAGAGGGTTTGATATATCGCTTCGGAACCAAAAAAACATATTGCGATATATTTGGTGGAAGTTGGGGGTCCGTACAGCTGTAGACCGAAAATAATGTGACCGTATACTAACGTCGACTCGATATATTGTGGTTAAGACATATCGGTAGGTATATTGGAAAACATAAAGGCATTGAGCTTCTCGATATATCAAAGCGAGATATCAGTTATCGGGTATCCATAATTAAGTACATATCGATATCGGCAAGGGGCCTTTGATTAGAGGTCGCAAACGGTCAACCGAAACCGTGACCGACCGCCCGCACCGGATCAAGAAAGGATTCGGTTGCCAAATTTTGGGGGTCGGGCGGTTACGGTCGGTTGATTCACCAGAAGAAAAAAAAAAGTCGGTTATGGTCGCTCAACCAAAAAATAAAATTTTGTATTGTCCCTATAATCCAACGTTTTTGTACTTTGTACTCTTTGGTATCGTGGAAGTACGTGACATCATGATTAGCACCGCAAATCTGACAGGGTACTGTAGTAACACTATTCATTTCGCAAATCTTAGGGGACGTGACAAATCGTAATTATTGGCTAATTCATACGTCGTACATTATTGCAAAGTGATAATTATGCATTTTATACTGTGTTTCCACAAATATATCATATTATTATGTCAATGTCATGCGACATGTAGTAATTATTGGTTAGTAAATTAGTGAACAACAAACTATTACGTCAATTTCCCACGATTAATCATAATTATTGGCTTACTCACATGTGTCACACAATAAATCGATAAATTGAATTCCTATTTAAGTTAGAGAAACTAGACCACAATTCAAACAAAACTTAGTCATACACTAAAATGGAGAAAAACATCCTCGCTTCCCTTAAAACTAAAATCCAAAACGAAATTCAAAAACAAAAAAATGGTGAAATTGCTCAGTATTACCTAGTCAAAGAAAACAAGGCCACTTCAAATTGTTGGAAACAAATTGAACATGTATATGAAGTTAAAACATCAAACAAATACATGGTAAAGGGGGTAGGTTTTGTGGCTTTTAATACATTTTTCATAGTTTATCAATACAAGTCAGCAAACGGTACTTAACAATCAACACTCACACATGTTTAGATTTGGCGGACATGGATAATTAAAAAGGACTTATTCGTAAGTTTCTTTCAGAAACGGATGCGAAAACGAGTGACCGAAAAAAAAATGCGAAAATGGTGGCGTTGATGTGTTGTGAGGACCTTCGACCATTTTCGATAGTAGACGTTCAGGTGAGATTTATTCTAAATTCTATTTAAGATGGCTTTAGTACATATGTCATTATAACTTGTTTTGTTCATAAATTTATATATTTGAGCTTAGTTTGTCATGATGTTGATTTTATTTGTCTTTCCATAAAAAAATAATCATTTCGGTAGAAACCTTTTTTATTAGTCATGGTTAGTAATTGTATGATATTTTCTTATTGTTTTTTTTTCCCCATGTTTTCAAGCATTTTGTCAAACATTGTTTGATGTTGGTGTTTCGTCCAACAAAAGTGTTGACATCGACCAACTACTCCCGTCCGTCAATAGCGTAAAAAACTACATTATATATTTTGCGAAAGATATTCGTAGTTTGATCATCCCAAAACTTAAAGAAAATATCGATAACAATATTTTTGTCGACCGATATCTGGACCAACACAATAAAAAGAACCTTATTCATGTCAATAACCGCTCACTTTATTGACAAAGTGTTACGGACGCTAAAAGTTGATCATTTTTCGGAGGAAACACACACCGCATAAAATGTTTTAACGGCTTTCAAACATAATTTGACCTATTTTGAAATGTCTAATTTTTATCTTTGGGTTGTCGTGACTTATAGTGGCTCTAACATATGTGCGACTGAAAGTCTACCGAGTATGTTTACTTGGATACCTTGCGCGGACTATAAAATTGCAACAATTGTGACAACGATCTTGAATAAGAGCGGAACTTCTAAAAAAGGCAAATACGATGTGGAAGTTCTTGATTTTTTTTATCTAATTGACGAGTGTAAATCATTGGTCACTTTTTTCAAACAGAGTAATTTACAAAAACTTTTGAAAAACAGTTTAAAACAAGAAAACCCAACGCGGTGGAATTCTTTGCTCCGAATGCTTAAAAGTATTTACGATGCATTCAATGAGACAGGACCAACCGCTCAAGCAAAAATAAAATTTTGATACTTTTTCCTTGTATCGATAAGACTCACCTTACCGAACTTATACGATTTTTTGAAAGGTTCCAAGAAGCGACCCTAAAATTGGAAAAATTAAAAGAACCAACTTTACATTTGGTTTTGTTTGAACTATCGTCTCTCCATAACCATTGTAAGATAAGAAAAACATCTTACAATGACGGTGAAAAAGAATGCCCCGCCGATTCCGTAAACTTGCAAAAATCGAAACAATTTTTTGTGAAATTTGCACTACCGAAGTGGGGCCTTCATGAGTATCATATTGTCGCGGCTCTCTTAGATCCCCGACAAAAACACAAGCTTGAAATAATTGGGGTATCGAAAACCGAAATTGAAAGCGCAAGGGTCAAACTTTGAGAACTCGCAAACGACCTCGGTGATGACGTTGATTTCGGTAGTCCTCAACGTATCACAAAAAAACGAAAAATATCGCAAAGTAAAGAGGGTTTCCACAATTTTTTTGGTGAGAGCGAAGAGGAAAATGAGGTTTTTATTACCACCAACAAAAAAACGCTCGTTAACGTCGAAATGAAACGTTATTTTGATTTGAAATTAACCAATAATGAAAGATTGAACTTTAACATACTTGAATGGTGGAAAAAAAAAGAGATTTATAGATTTTTGTGTAGTTTTAAGTTTGAGGTTGAGAATTTGTACAATAGAGTCGAAAATATAACGAGGTTGTTATTTGTTTATTTCTATATTTGATACTACAATTTTTTATTTTGTTTTTTTTGCTCATCACAATGTGTGTTTTGTCAATTGATTTTATATGTGAAAACTATGATTTTTTTTTTAAACATACATAATTGAAAAATTACCTTTTTTGCATAATTCATAACATGGCATCGTAGCCGAAAGAAAAACCATCCGAAAATTGTCGCGAAAAAAAATAGATTTGCGAGAGAATAAACATTAATATAAGGGTTTAAGCATTAATCTAAGAGTTACACGCAAAATTAGGAACAAATCCCTTGAAGGAGGTGATTGTCGAGGAAAAAAAATATTCGTAAAGGGAGATTGCAAAAAGACAAAATAGTAAAAAGAAGAGGTACACGAGCTGTTTTTTTGCAAAGGGAGATGTACCACTACACCAATCATTGTTATTAGTATTGATAAGTCACTACTACTTATAGCCGAAAATCACAAAATATAGTTAACAACAATATTTTAATACGTGGACTATAACCTGCCACGTCTCCTTGCATTAAATAGTATTATTAATCATAATTTTCCATTTACACTACACCACGAATCGTAATTAGCGTTATTAACGCTAATTCCGTCACCACAAATTTTGACCCAAAAACCTTAAAAAGAGTAAATAACTCTAAATTTTTCTTTACATTATTCAAGGTACTCTTTGAATCAGCGTTAACGACTCTACACCGCGAATCGTAATTAGAGTAATAAAAAAGTTAGAGTAAAAAAACCAAAAATCACAATTAGAGTAATGAACTCTAATTTATGTGATATAACTTTTTCACAGAGGAAGTTTACTCTAATTTATTTAAGTACTCTATATTGGGTTACGTCGGCAATAAATTTCCGCGCTGAGATTATGTACACTAAATTACGTAGACATACACAATCTGTCAGTCCGTATAAGTTTGACGCCGTTATGACGTTAGTAATATTTGTCGCGCTGAATGTCAGTTAGTGTTCACACTGACGACGATGCTGTCGACTGACGAGAATTATGCGAACAACTTTTTTTCGATGTGATTGATTTTTGGTTTAGTGCGATTTCACATGTGAGCACGATTCTATTAAATCATTATTTGTAACTTTTTACTTAAAAAAGTACAATTTTGCACGGTCGAACGTCGTCCGTATTCCACACTATTTAAAACGAACCTATATTACAATTTTGTACGCTAAGGGTGGCGTTCCATCAGACGAAAAGTGAGGTTGTTTACAGAAATCTGGACTTCTTCGTACTATGGCGTACCTCTTATTTTGTTTTTATACGCGAACAACATTACAGAGAATCTTGCCAATATTCTCCAAAGGTCTGAGAGTTAACAGTGACCGTTGGATGTTTTTTCGAGAAGCATTCGCTTCGAAAGTTTTTGTAAATGATGATGTACCTCGAGGAGGTACATCACCATTTACAGAAAAAATTGAGCCGCGACACGTTGGATAATGAATGTCCGTGTCAAGTCCGCAACCAACGGAAAAAAAAAAAAATCGCACATGATATATACATTAAAAAATTCAACGGAAATCACGAAAGTGATCTCGTAACGAGCTTTCGTCGCGCGATTTTTGTTACCGGCCATTCATCACACTATTTGTGGAAGCACTCATTCGTCACGCGAAAAAGCAGATACCCTAAAAATAATGAACTGGCATCTGACAAGCGTTTGAGAAGAGTACAAAATGTGTGTGGTACAATGCCCTGGTCCGCACGTACATGGTATGCAAATGAAGATTTCGAGTTGAAGTTGGTCGGTGTAAAAAATATTTGACGATTTTCAATATACGATCTTATCTTACGTGGTACCACTCATTTTTAAGCAGGTGGATTACAGACTCTCCGCGAGAGAACAGCGTTCAAAGTGTAGCATTCTGTAATGTTGTTCGTACGATTACAGAATTTCCTGATGGGACGCCACCCTAATTTAACTTCACTAAATTAGAATAATGAAAAAATTAGAATCGTTTACTCTATTTGATGTGATAGACTCGAAATTTCGAGAGACCGAATTAGAGTAATTTACTCTAATTACGATTCGCGGTGTAGTATTGTGCCATTTTAAATAGTGTGGCTAACGTACAGAACTGTATTGTATT
This sequence comes from Zygnema cylindricum, assembly GCA_037447655.1. Classification (NCBI taxonomy): domain Eukaryota; kingdom Viridiplantae; phylum Streptophyta; class Zygnematophyceae; order Zygnematales; family Zygnemataceae; genus Zygnema; species Zygnema cylindricum. The sequence goes on along the minus strand of JBBHKE010002188.1, from coordinate 63,599 downwards.
ATCGGAAAAAGTACAAAAAATGATGTAATAAATGTCGTTATGATGTACCTGCGTTTTCACAAACCGCGTAGTGCAAACATCATAATGACGTGAAACTGTACATTTTGGCAGAGTGCGTTTTTACAAATCGGTAGTGAAAACGTCATAATACTTTGTACTCTTTGGTATCGTGGAAGTACGTGACATCATGATTAGCGTCGCAAATCTGACGCGGTACTGTAGTAAGCTATTCATTTCGCAAATCATAGGGAACACGACAAAGTGTCGCAAATCTGACACGGTAGTACACTATTCATTTCGCAAATCTTAGGGAACGCGACAAATCGTAATTATTGGCTTTCATATGTCGTACATTGGTTAATTTTGTACTTTTTCGGTTGCCGAGGGGCACGGTTATTCGCGAGAAATCGAGATTCGGTTAATTTGTATTTTCGTAAACGCCGGTCGGTTCAGTTAACAATTTTGGAGCGTGACATAACCCGGTCGGGTGCGGTTACTCATATTTTGAAAAAAAAAAAACGGTCGGTGTCGGTTATGTAAAATTTTGACTTTTGCGACCTCTGACCAATGTATTGTATCGATATGCCAATAGAGATTAGTGCGGTAAATCCGTTCGGGTCTTGTACTATTGTTCATGAACAAGATTGTGAGCCCTCTTTGGCATATCGTCAAAAATCCCAAAAATATATATTTGGCCCCTCACCATTCGAAACCTGATAATATCGGATAGGATTTTTTCACAATGGGAAATCTACCGATACACAACTACATTAAAAAGTATCCAGGTTTTGTTAGCTTTAGGTCATTGAACTTAGAAGAGCGTCAGTAACACCAATTTTTTCTAACCTAATAATATTTCTACAGTATTGCGATTCGTTTTTTCAGGAACCCCTGCCAAACGTATTATCGTAATTGATATTACACCGCCTATCGTTATTAGTGCTGATATTTTGTCTCGTTGAAACATCTTTTTCCCATTCACACTTGTTGGGTTGTCAACCGATGGCTGCTATTGGAAGGCAAGATTCGCACCTTCCTATTGGCGGCTTCGGTTTGATATTCCGGCATGTGTGCACGGAGTGGCGATGTTTTTTTAGCATAATTAACGGTGTATTTTTTTACACTTCTTTGTTGTCGCTCCAACGGGGAGCAAGTTTTTCGTCGGTCCGATGGTATGTGTCATTAATGCAATCCAATGAAAATCCACTCGCTTATGTTGAAATACATAAGAATAGCAATTTTGTGCGTGTAAAGCTAAGGAGGTGTGCCCACGTGTAAAATGATATTTTTGTCGTTGTCACCAAAAATTCACTTCGCAACGGTAAAATGTTTTTCCGTACGAAAAGCTTGCTTCCACCACACACTCCAATTTTGTCATCTTTTGTATTCATTTTGGCGTTTCAATCTTTTCGACCCACGGGCACGCGAATCCAGCTCATAAAAAAACTTCAACAAAAAACACCTTGCGAGGAGATTTTAGTTAAAGTATCACTTGAACAGCAAATAATAGTTTTAGATTTAGTATGCCGACAAACTATTGACGATAAAATTATTTTTTTATTGAAAAAAAAGAATGACATTACTAAAGTGCTAAAAGGAAATCCTAGTTTTTTTTTTTTCACCTTCTTATTGGCGGTTTCCGATTGACATCCCGACAATTGTGCACGAAAAAAAATGTTTGTAAAGTGACGAGAAATCTTCAACACCAATAACGAACAGCGTTGTAAACGTCTACAACCGTCGCTGTTTTTGTAGACGTCACCGATTATCGAAAGTTTCGTAGTCGTCTTCAACCGTCACATGTTTCACTTACGTCTACGACCGTCACATGTCAAACGTACGATTTCATTTTTCGCACATTGGAACTCTGCAAAATCGTACGAATTATCTTCTGTAAAATCCAAAGTACAGTACCACTTCAAAGAATCGGTTTCATATGCCACACCCGCGTGCCGAACGTTCCGTACCATCTCGTGCTGTCTGATTTTTCGTTTTCTAAAAGAAACACCTCTATTAATAATCGGACAGGATTCTCCAAGTGTCCAGACAAAAACGTAGGTCGGTTTGATTTTCTTTGTTTCCGCATCCACAAAGCAATCGCTCCATTCCTTACCGTAGATGACCAACTCCCTCAAGGAGGACGATGGGTGCTGTAGCTACAAGCCTGTACGGTCTTGACACCAGGATTATAGAATTTTGTTTCATGTGTATGCAGTACACCGCGAATCGTAATTAGAGTAATGAAAAAATTAGAGTAAAAAAACTAAAAAAAAAACAATTAGAGTAATTAACTCTAATTTATGTGATATAACTTTTTCACAGAGGAAGTTTACTCTAATTTATTTAAGTACTCTATATTGGGTTTTGTCGGCAATAATTATCCGCGCTGAAATTATGAACACTAAATTACGTAGACGAACAAAATCTGTCAGTCCGTATAGTTTTGACGTCATTATGACGTTAGTACTATTTGTCGCGCTGAATGTCAGTTAATGTTCACACTGACGACGATGCTGTCGACGGACGAGAGTTGTGCGAACGGCTTTTTTTCGATGTGATTGATTTTTTGTTTAGTGCGATTTCACGTGCGAGCGCGATTCTATTAAATCATTATTTGTACCTTTTTACTGATAAAAGTACAATTTTGCACGGTCGGACGTCGTCCGTAATCCACACTATTTAAAACGAACCTATATTAGATTTGTTTACGCTAATTAAACCATACCTAAATTAGAATAATGAAAAAATTAGAATCATTTACTCTATTTGACGTGAAAGAGTCGAAATTTCGAGCGACCGAATTAGCGCTATTTACTTTAATTACGATTCGCGGTGTACATTACACGTCATGGGACTTCAGACAGGGGGTGGATGCCAGCTCACCAAAATCCACTAAAAAATCTTTACCGGAAACTATCCTGACAGTCCCTTTGCAATCTTTTTGTCATTTCGTGATTTGCCGGCTCATTTTTTTTGTTTTAAGGTTGCGATTTTTTTCGTTCCTACAATGAGATGGTACATTACTGTACTGTACTGTACTGTATCCTTGTACAAATCTTACATTCAGATTGTACTTTTGAAAAATCTTTGACAATTTCCGAATCTCGAGTTGCTGAACACAAGCCTACGTCATACCACTCAAATAAACACGTATTCAATGGATACAGTTTTGTAGTTTACTGGCACGACTTTATGGAAAATTCAAAATTGGCCTGAAAACTAACGCCAGTATGTATTTCCGTATAATTACTGGCAGCTTCTGATTGATGACGGCGTAAGCAAAAGTTCAACGTTTTTTTCAAATGTGTCTGAAAGGGCCAAGGGTATCGAGTACATTCACAAAACAAAACGACAAATAATTTCCGGCTTTGAATTTGTTTGAGCCTTTGAGGAATGAATGCAGACACGACAAGATTTGATGATGCGGACACGACAAAATTTGATGATGCGGACACAAATCCCTCTAGACATAATCTGATAATCTTCGCGGATTCAAAAGGATAACGATCAATGATATTTAAGAAAAAAACAAAAAACATGCACTTAACTTTTGCAAATCTACTTGTCTAGCATTAAGGAGCAAATATGAAATCTATCTTTGATATAAATTTTAGAATAAGACAAATCCTCTCTCTACATAAATCGGTGAACAAGAAATTAGGGTTCGGCTCAGAGGTCGCAAAAGTCAAATTTTTACATAACCGAAACCGACCGTTTTTTTTTTTTATAAATCTGAGTAACCGACGCCCGACCGGGTTATGTCACGCTCCAAAATTGTTAACCGTTAACCGACCGGCGTTTTCGAAAATAAAAGTTAACCGAAACTCGATTTCTCGCGACTAACCGTGCCCGCCCGTAACCGAAAAAGTACAAAATTTTCTAATGTACGACGTATGAATAAGCCAATAATTACGATTTGTCGCGTTCCCTAAGATTTGTGAAATGAATAGTGAACTACACTGTGAATCGTTATTGTCCTTATGTACTCTATATCGGCACCCCAAAATTTTGACATTAATACCTTAAGCATAACAAATTACACTATTTAAGGACATGGACCATAATCTGCCACGTCTCCTGACACTAAATTTGAATGAATGACGTTATTTTTTACTTTACTCTAATAATTTCTATAGTCTAAAAACGATTCGAAGTGAACCGTGTCAGATTTACGACGCTTTGTCGCATTCCCTAAGATTTGCGAAAAAAATAGTGTTACAATTGAGGCAGATTTGCGACGTTAATCATGATGTCACGTACTTCCACGATACCAAATAGTACAAAGTACAATAATGTTGGATTGTATGGACAATACAAATTTTTCATTTTTTTGGTTTTTTGGTTGATTGACTGTAACTGACCGTTTTTTTTTCCAGTGAATCAACCGACCGCAGCCGCCAGGCCCTCAAAATTTGGCAACCGAATCCATTCCAGATCCGGCGCGTGCAGTCGGTTAACGGTCAGTCACGGTTTCGGTTGACCGTTTGCGACCTCTGGTTTCGCTCCATCAGATCGCCTCTACGGTCCAGAATCAGATCGTAAGCACAATAAATGGAAAGTATCGGTCTGATTTTCGGCATTCTGAGAATCCGGAAGAAGAAAAACATTTGAGAATACTTATTTTCACGGCTCTTCTACGCGTCTCGGAAGTTTTACTGGATCAAATCTCAAAATTGGACGAATCATTTATTATTCTTGCCGCCGAGAATTAATTCTCAAAACTTTTACGGGCAGTTTTCGTGAAACGATTTTTATTTTTTTCCAGCGTATCAATATGATTGGCCTACCGGGTTTTCAGCGACAATCGCAATAATTGAGCTAAATGGGGTTTCCATTATTGCGGTTCATCGCTTCCTTTGTTTTGGGTCATAAAACGCACTAAAAAAAAAAAGCGCGAAAACACGACAAAATTATAGCATTGAAATCGAAATAAAATTAGGGAATTGATGATGGCACTGACAATTTTGGTTACACACAGTCAATTGCGTCATTTTGTGAAAGATTGTACGTTTGAAGTACACAATGGTACAAGTAAAGTACTGTTGAGTCTAAATTTGACGATCAATCGGTTAGATAACATTGACTTTCAAAATATTGTTTCAACCGCTTAAACTATTGCCGCGCTTGCGAACGTCAACCGTCATAATAAAATTAGCAATTCACACGGCCAGCGAACGTTTACGGTAATAAAACTGCGGCAACCACATGTAAATAAAAGTGTTGCAGACACTCACTTTTTGTCGTTACGTGAGCTCCACGGTGAGAGAACGTTCGATATAAACTTGGCCGCAAAATTGAAATTTAGTCAACTAAGCGTTACATTGAATTTAGACGCAAATTGAAACGAACCTCTTTTAACTATAGTTCAAAAATATGCATTTTTATGGTAGGCCTTTGGTAGGCGCACAAAACTCGCCACAAAACTCGCGCAAAGTAGGCATACTGTATTTGTGTGCGTTGTGCACACTCTTGTACGAACGTACGAATCTGACGTATCATCATAGTACAGTGCACGCCGCCGGACAAATTTTTTTAGCGAACTGACATGGCGTAGGAAAGCATTCCACGAGAATAAAACCCGGAAAAATAAAACGCCGACATAAGTCCTATCATAAGTTGTGTTACGAACTTTTTGAAACTCTGTGTGCTCCATTGCCCACAAAATCGCAGATCCAAAAGAAGTTAATCTAGATAGTGCCGACTCCTAACTTGATATAAACCCAAATGACAGACCCCTTGACAATCAAAACCCCAACCTAGCGTCACCCCTGTGAAAAAACACTTTCTGTGTGCTTAGTTCCACCACAAAATGCAAAGTTAGAATATGAGGTTTGGACACATTCACCCACTTTGACTTTCCCTTCGAAATAAAGCCACCCTGGAAAACAAAAAACACTCACGGACTACACCCTTGTGTAGCTTGGACTTCCGTGAGTCCGTAGCAAAAAGAATCACTGAAAATGGTCAAGTAAATTGATTGTTATGGCTACCCAAAGATGGCTACCCAAAGTTAGTCTTTTATACAAGGTGCTCTCTCACATAGGCGAATACCTACCAGAAATATTCTAAGTCCTATTCCCTCTCTAAAACCCCTTCTACTGAAGTACGGCGCCAATCACAACGCTGTACCGTATTGAAAAGTACGGGCGCCGGTGTACTTTTTGTACGGCAACTGTACGACAGGGCCATACAGGTGACATCGGTCACATCTTGATTTGTTGTCTTGTACTCCGAGAAGTGCGCAAACCCGTACGATGTCGCCACGTGTCATCAAGAGTGGTGGCGTCCGAAAAACGCCAAAACGTCCTATCCGCAATCTCGACTCTTACTACGGCCGTTCGATGAATACCCCTATTTAATCATAGCCGTCGAAAATAATGTTGTTTCGATAATTCTGTGCTGTCCGGAATTTGTGCGCACTAATTCATTTACGTGTATTGCCCGTCCCGTAATCAGTTAAATGAAAGATGCTGCGTATTAATGTTTATTTATTTATTGTACCCTATATTATCTAGCAATGATCATAGACTATAGGAAAAAGCCACCGGCTGTCAGAGTCTTGACGGACGGCAGATACCAGGATCAAACCCTGGGTTCGTCAAGATCCATTTTAGTAAAACCTACCATTATCTACTCTTGTCTCTTTGGAGAGCTTAGGCAGCCATGGCTCTAACTCCCTTTCCAACCTTCAGTGACTACAACAAGTGTGGGGGCTTGGAGAAGGGAGATAGAGGCAGACTGCATCTACTCTTTTTCCTATCCTAATAAAGACCTATAAAATACTCAATTATCAACACTCCCGTTATTTTCTAGTCTATTTCCTTTCAATTCTTACAAACAAATAAATGAACATTCCCTTCCCTTTTTTTTTTCCTTTCATAAAACTTTAAGACAACACCCTTGTTGAAATTAATAGATTTCTAGAGTATTTTATAGGTTTAAAATGTTAGTATAAAAGAAAAAGGAAAAGGACAGACAGCCTGCCTACACCTCCTCTCTCTAGCTCCCATACTTGTTGTAGTCACTGAAGGATAGAGAGAGTGGTTGATCCATGGCTGCCTTAGTTCAACAGGGAGATATTTTTAAGGCTACTAAAAATATACCTGACGGACCCGGGATTTGATCCTGGTACCTGCGGTTCGTCAAGCTGGCCGATAGTGGTCAGCTTTATCCTACTAGAGTAGGACCAATGCTAAATGCTATAGTATGTGATAGATATATATATATATATTTAGGAAGGAGCAAATCTATTTAACGAAAACTGTGTTCGGCGTACATGGATACAGTTTTATGAATGTACCAATTCAAAACGGATACCACGCATTTTGTTTCGACAACGAAACAAATATCGCGCAAGTATTTATTACGGCCAAGATTTCGTCTCGTTGCAAATCCAACGGCGCACATCATCGCTGAAATCCCGGAGTAGTTACTTTGGCGTTTAGTGACGTGGCATGACCTTGGGCCACGTGGAGAGATGACATTCGGTCATAGGAATTCCGAGGAATGTACGGACGAGTGAAAAGGAGACACGCGTCCGCTTAATAGTCTTGTCGTACATAGGCCGTACAAAAGGTACACCGGCAGTAGTACTTTTTGGTACGGTACAGTAATCTGATTGGTCCGTACTTCAGTAGATAGAAGTTATTAGAGTAAATCAGGACTTAGAAAATTTTGGTAGGCAGTCACCTCTCCCTTTGAGAGTTTGTACAAATTGACATTTTTACTGCCTCATAACTTATCACCTGGTTGGGCGTTTTCAGAGATTCTTTTTGCTACGGACTCAGTGGAGTCTAGGCTGCACAGGGGTGCAGTCAAATTGTCAGTGTGACTTTTTGGGCAGCAGTGGCTGTGGGTTAAAGTGGGCTAGTTAACAATTATCTAGAGGCTTCCTCTATTTCTGTAGTCCAATGGAGGACACAGAATTGCAGGTTATGGGCCCACCCTCTAGGGTGCCCACTTTCAATGGATCTGGGTTCATCTATTGGGAAGCCATGATGATGGGAGCCTTGTGTGAAAAACGATACTGGGGTATCGTCAGTGGACAAGTGAAACGTCCACCTTCGGGAACTCCGCTAGGATTTGGAGGAGTAAGGTTTTCTGCAACAGCGACTGCTTCCGCGGAGGAGGCAGATGATGGGGACAGTAGTGTGTCTCAAAAGGGGAAAGGGAAGGAGACACCCCTCACCCCTATTGCCATGGCACCAAGAGCGGCGGTCGTGAAGACAGTGGAGAACGATGTTCAAATGTGGGAAGACATAAACATGGCTGCCAAGAACTTCATTCTAAGGCATCTCACTGAAGCATTGGCCACCTCTCACCTTAATATTTACAAGGCCGAGGAGTTGTGGGAGTTTGGTGGAGATCTATAGAGCTGGTACCATTCAAGAACTCTAGTTGGCTGAGCAAAAGCTAGTGAGTTACACGTAGAAAGGAGGAAAGATGTTAGATTATTGCAATGATCTTTCTTGTTTGTATATGGAGATGGAAAGTGCTGGTTGGACAGGCACAATGAAAATGAAAGTAAACACTCTCATCATGAAGTTACCAGACGAGTATGAGAACTTAGTGTACCGAGTACAAGAAATGACTGATAGTTCATGGAAGTGGAATACAGTGGTCAGGATGATACTTGTGCAGGAAAATACCATGGAGATCAAGGGAGGTGGAAAGAGCGTTCAAGCTCTAGCCGCCGGAGGGGACAGGTGGAGACCGGAACCGAAAAAACCATACAAAGGAGAAAGAGTCCAACCTAGAGGACCGAGGCCCCCAAAGGGCCTATGTCATTTTTGCAAAAAGCCAGGGCACTTTATTGCGGATTGTGCCAAGCTGGCGGAGCTGAGGCTCAAAGAGAACCAAAGAGGGGGTTCTTCTGGAGGGAAGAAAAAGGCACTTTTGTTCACAAAGGTGATAGGAGACACCGAGGACGAGTCCTCTAAGGAGGATGGGGAGCTTCTTCTTGACGAGAGTCTGGAGGAGAAAGAGATCCCTCGGAGACAAAAGTGTGCCCTTGGAGCAGTCGGGAAGCTCCACAGGAAGGATGGATCATCGACTCAGGTGCATCCATGCATATGTGTCGTGACAAGGACCTTTTCACTAAGTTAAGGAAAATCCCTACTGTAGAAATAGAGTATGGGGATGGGAGAGTTGTTACTACAGATCTAGTGGGATCAACTGACCTGAAAGTTTTAGTGGGGGGTAAGACTTCTATTCTCACTTTCTCAGATGTGCTTTATATTCCCCAGCTGAGTAAAAATCTTGTTCTACATCTGTGATAGATGACAAAGAGTTTGATACTTTCACTAGAAAGGGAGTTTTTACAGCCAAGTATAGGGATGAAGTTTACTTCACTGCAGATAAGGGTAGCTAAGGAATGTTTAGGCTTAACATGAGTAATGAAAAGAAGAATGCTTACAATGTTGGTGGCCCAATATTGATGATTTGGCATAAGCGGTTGGGGCATGTGCATTTTGATAGGTTGAGGGAGATGAAGAAGCTGGGTGTGGTAGAAGGCATTCATTTCAGTGATAATGAAATGGTGGATATTTGTAGTGGTTGTGCCCAAGGAAAAACTCACTGACTTCCTTTTCCCAAAGCCGCCACATATAGGGGGGGAAAAGTACTAGATTTGATCCACACAGATATCTGGGGACCAGCAATGGTACCCTCAGTTGGAGGGAAAAGATATATGTTGACAATCACTGATGATTGGTCTAAATACTCTAGAGTTTATTTTCTAAAAACAAAGTCAGAAACACCAACTTACTTCAAATAATACAAAGCTTGGAGTGAGAAGTTGCATAGAACCCCCATTAAGAGAATAAGGAGTGATAATGGGGGAGAGTATACCTCTAACCAATTTGAGGAATACTTAAGAGATGAGGGAGTTCAACACCAGAAAACTATACCACATAATCCGGAACAAAATGGTGTTGCAGAAAGGCTAAACCGAACACTAGTAGGTAGTGTATGCAGTATGTTGGCTGACAAGAAAATAAGAAAGAGATTTTGGGCAGAAGCCATGAACTGTGCCAATTACATTAAAAATAGAGTCCTCACATCAGCAATCAAAGGTATGACACCTTATGAGAGATGGGTTGGAAGAAAACCAGATATCTCTCACCTTAAAGTTTTTGGTAGTCAAGTTTACAGTTTAGATACGGATAAGAAAAACTCGAAACTTGATGCTAAGGGAAAACCTGGATATATTTTGGGATATGATGAGGATGTTAAGGGATATAGAGTTTATGACTTGGCAAAGCAAGATATCATTCTGGTAAAACACCTAGTTGTCATGGATGAAGGAAAGTCAATAAACCCCTTTAAATATACTAAGAAGATAAGAATCACGTTTGAGTCCGAGAGTGAGGAGAACTCTGTTTTTCCCGAAAAAGATATGAGTGATACCGTGATTGCAGATTCAGGGTGTAGAAATTGATGGTCCATTTTAAGTATTTTCTAGGTCTAAATAAAAATATAGAAAGAAGCCGAGGCAGTCTACCTCTAACTTGTCTCTCCAACTCTCAAACTTGTCGCAGTCACTGAGAAATTGGAGAGGGAGCTAGAGCCATGGCTACCTAGGGTATCCAGAGGTTTACGAGAAATATATATTAGTTTGGGGTTTATTTACTAAAAGGTATATGCTGGTCACAGGATTTGATCCTGGTACCTACCGGTCGACAGACAGCCGGTAGACGGTAGCCTTAGCCGTTAAGTCTAGAACTAGTGTTACGTACTATATGGTTTGATAATTAATTAAACATTATCAAATAGGATAATTCATTTAACTATAACTGTTTACGAGATACATAGATCTAGTATTGTAAAAGTACGGATTACGGTAGGGATAAGAAACGAATACCGCGCATTTATTTCTCTAATGAAACGAATACCGCGCATGTAGTTATTACGGCTACGATTAAATGTGAATTTAATCGGACAGCCGGAATTAACGCCGAGATCGCAGAAGAGGATTTCGGCGGTTTATGGTCATCGCAACATCGGATGACACGTGGCGAAATGACATTGGATCGCGACATCTCCGAGGATTAAGGGAGCGAATCCGAACATACCACGTGTCGACATTAAGGCCATGTCGTACAGTGTTCGTACAGAAAGTACACCGACACCTGTACTTTTGTGTACGCAACTATATTCTGATTGGCTCCGTACATTAGTAGATAATGTCTGTGAGAGAGATATGACTTAGAAAAATTAGGAGATAGGACCCTCTCTCCTAGAGAGCTTCTATACAAAAGGTCAACTTTGACCCTCCATAACTTACTGCTCAGAGGAGCAAATTCAGAGATTTTTTTTGCTATCGAATCAGGGGAGTCTTGCCTTCACAAAGGTGAAGTTGGTCAGAGTTATTGTCTGCCACGGTGGCAGTTCTTTTTGCTAAAACACCAAGGGGTCAGGGCTATCCTAGAGGCTTCTTGGAAGTTGTCCACTCTGAGGACTTATGGAGGTCTTAGAGTTTCAGGTTATGGGCCCACCCTCTAGGGTACCAATCTTTAATAGAACTGGCTTCATATAATGGGAAAGTATGATGATAAGAGCTCTATGCGAAAAAAGGTTTTGGGGGATAGTGAGTGGACGGTCGGGGCGTCCATCAAGTCTAGGAATTCCTCCAGGGTTTGGAGGAAGCAGATTCACCAAGAAACAAGATCCACCTTCAACGGAGGAAACAAAAGAAGGAGAGGTGGTGGACAAAGGAAAGGAGAAGGAGGCGACCACACCAATAGCAACTGGTTCGGCATTCATGTCACCTATTCCGAGGAACGAGGAGAATGATAGTGAAACCTGGGACTTCAACAATATGGCGGCAAAGCACTTCATCCTACGCCATCTCACTCAAGGACTTGCATGTCCTCATTTGTAGGTAGAAAGGGCATCCGATCTTTGGATGGCTCTCATAGAGATGTACCGAAGTGGTACGATTCACCAACAGCAGTTGGCTGATCAGAAAGTTAAGGAGTATGTATACAGAGGGGGGAAGATAATGGATTTTTGCAATGAGCTTGTTACACTGTTCATGGAGCTAGAGAGTGCGGGAAAAGATTTTACTGAAAAGGAAAAGGTTAACTGTTTACTGATGAAGTTACCCGATGAGTTCGAAAACATAGTCAACCGTGTGCTGGACTTCCCAGACTTAAGGTGGATATGGAACTCACTGTTAGGGATGATTCTCGTTCGGGAGAATAGGATTCAGATCCGAAGGGGAGGAAAGAGTGGCCAAGCCTTAGCAACTGCGACCGATTGGAGGAACAAATATTCTCGGAAACTGGTCGGAAACTATGGGGGGAGGGAGCAGAAAAATCAGACTGACGAGTTCGGACCAAGCGCTCCCAAAGGTTTATGTCATTTTTGTAAGAAACCTGGGCACTATGTCAAGCGCGTGTGCATCTTCGGCACATTTGCACTCCTTGGAGTTCTGGGGCTTCATTCCACTTTGTACGGACTCTAGCTTAGGGAGAAGGAAGAGGACAATCAGCCGGATCAGATCTTTCTATTTTCATCCTGGAACACTACGCAATTTAGTTCACCTTAAACGGAGGTCGAACTGAGGAGTTAGTCCGGTGCAAAGTGTCTGATCCATTTTAGTGTGTGTTCTATGTAGCTCTAGTAGAGGGATACCTTAGACAACGACACGTAACATTTGGGATTATCCCGTAGATCTTACTGTTAGCTGTCAGTATGATGTTAGTTCAGGCCCAACCACCGGGCAAAGCATTTATGACGTTGGGACAAAGTTAGGCAGTTTCATGTCGAGTCAGAACTTTGTTTCATTTTGTGTGTGATAGAAGGACCCTCGGCCTCTAATCCAGCCGGGACCAGTTGTCTAATTTTTAGCCTTGAGTGTAGTAAAGTGTGTTTTGTCTTATGTCAGTACGATACTAATTGCTGGCCACTGATTGGCTTGTCACATTGCTTTGACTTTCGAACTTGCAGTAGGACAAACTCTGGTTGTATAAGGCACTTGGGGCCGAAGGAGACAGGCTGCTTTTTCAGTACTGTCTCCTGAGAAAACCCCCAGAGAATTAAATCAATCTTTCTGTTGGAGAACGGTTGCATTGTGTAGTTGACTCTATTGCCATCTTTGTTTTGGATTGTCTTTTGTGGAGACCGTAGCACAGGTGGGTAGTTGGCACTATCTCCTCTTTGGGCGGTTTAGACTTTCGCTGTTTGAAACTAAAAAGAGTCTTGTCGGATCCTTGCGGTGGAACCGGGAGGGTTGAGGGAGACTCATACCTGACTTCGGGGCCATTGGGTGAGGTTTTCTTCTGCTGAGTTTGGTCATCGTTGCACTCCGGGGTATGTGAATTCGCTTCACCATTATCATTCATTTCTATCTTTAATTCCATTCTCTGGGGCAAGGTGATATTGTTTAATCTGAAAAGCCGATATTTGTTATTTCTATATTTTTGCGTGGGAGTTATTTGCACACTCTTGTGGTCATCTTTGGGTTTGTCCGGAGTTTTACGGAATGGATCGGACGACTCTCATTTCCTTCCTATTCTTTGGAGAGTAGATGGGAGTGTGGCATTTTGTGGGCTTCCTGCGGAGTACCACAGTACTGAAAAAGCCACTGTCCCCTTTTGTTTAAGAGGATAGCTGCTTAGGGTGGTGTATTTTATCCGAGAGATCTAGCTCATCTGCTCGTGTAAGTCATGGGCGGAGGTGACGCTTCGGATAGGGATCCTTCAAGTGTTAGTCCAGAAGAACAGGAAAGACAAGAAGTGGTGGCCCAAGAGGAAGAGTCTCCGATGCCTGAGGAAGTACCCCCCTTTGGCTCCCCTTTACACGTAGAGTGGTTTCTTAGGGGAGAGACGCCTCCGGAGGTTGCAGTCGAAACTCCTCCAACGCAGCCAGAGAGGCGACCCTCTCCTCCACCTCCACCTGTCTTTTCCCCCGAGAACTTTCCAACTATGTTCGAGTCAGCCCGGGCTCGGGCAGCGGAGAGGGCGGAGAGGCCGCCCCTTTCTCCTAAAAGTCGTAGAAAGGGGTTGGCACACAAGGAAGCGATCCCTGGTCCCCTTCCCGAAATTGGTCGCTTTACCAGGTCCAAGGCACCAATAACAGAGATATACATAGATCTAGAGATTCTGTCTGACCCTCACCAGCCAGGTCGCAAGGAAATCTTAGCCCTTCATAATCTCCATGAGTTTAAGGTTAAGAAAGAGTTGGTGCAGCGAGTGGCCAGGTCAGACTGAGCCAAGGTGGTACGCCCAGTGGGAGGTGTAGTCGAGTTACTGAGTAGTTCGTCGGAGAGCGGCTCCCCAACCTCAGCACCGGAGCAACTGGGAGGACCATCAACTTACTACCCGCAGCCCACCATATCTCAGAAAACTGCCACCAGTAGACCTTCTAGGGGCAGAGCAACTTCTCGGGGCCGGACCAAGGAAGGGAGTAGCAAGTGGAAGTTACATGAGCCCAAGAGAGATTTCTGGTTCAACCATCGGGACAGCAAAGGTCGATTTGCTCCCCTAGTCAAAGAAGAGCCGTTCTTTCCTTCTGTCTCAATTTTCCCAAGTTCTATGTCTCCTTCCGCACCAAATGTCGGACCATCCGAAGGACTATGGCGTTCGAGGCCTACGGACCCCGAGGTACCCGGTTTGGGGATTGTGGATCTCTCGGGGGTGGTAAGCATCACGCAAAAACTGGTGGAGATCCTCCGATCCCAGAGTAAGGCTACGGCGGGGGCTGGACCCGTCACCATAGATTGGGAGGCCCTAGAAGAAGAACGGAAGAGGGCTCTAGAACAAGAAATGTTCCTAATTAGGGAGGCGAGACGGAAATCAGGGGGAATCCTTAGTGGACCAGGATCTGTTCCTAGAGAGACAGGGCCCTCTGCTGAGAGACAATCTACCGAGCAGACTGCCCCTACTGGGACTCCATCTCCCAAGACTTCTTCGGAACATAGACCGGAGTCCCCTCTTCAGCGGGAAGGGGGGGGAACAACAAGATCTAACAAAAAGGGGTTGGTTGCAGATTTGCTGAGTAATCCGGTAACCGCGGCTACAGATCTCTCTACCATTGTCTCGGTCAAGGGATCTTCTACTGTGGAGGCCGTGGTACAGCTACAACCAGACCAAAGACTACACATTTCCCTGGGACTTACTACTCCTCCTCCATCGCCACCTCAGGCATCCTCTCCTTCGCCTTCTGTTTCTCCTGCCGCTGCAGTCCGTGGGTCACCGGGACCACCCGTCTTACCCTACAAGTACGACGTTCCTGCCAACTCTCCTCCTTACCGACGTTCTCCCGGTTCCAGCGAAGGAACTCCTCCACCAAAAACCTCCAAAAGGCGTACACGGAGACAGACACCTTTCCCTCGTAGTCCTCGGTCATTTCCATCCCCTTCTCCACCAATCCCTGAAGTACCATCGGTGCCTAAACCTATTCTCCACATTCCCTCGGTGGAAACACTTCACTGGGAGGAACGGGCCTCTCTTGGGTATAGGGGAGCAGAACTTCGGGCAGCTTTTCCTAAGGTGATAAGCTCTTCGTTTCCCAAGGGTCAACTCCAGGGAGATACTGGTCATCTCACTATCCCACTGGTAACCTAAACTTTCTCAGTGGGGGGGAGTGCCATCTCTCGTCAGACCGCTCCCTCTACCGGAGAAGGAGGCGCGCCCGAGCCAAACGACGCAGATCCAGGGGTAATTTCACCGGTTTAGTTTGTTAGCCCAACCGGACCATCCTCTTTACAGTTCACCAACCTTGCAGAGGAGGAAAAATGAATGGGGGACGTAAGGATCTTTACAAGAATAGCTCGGGAATCGCTTTCTCTGATTTCGAACTGCTGTGGAAGTTGTTCACCCAATCTGAAATCAACAAATACAGGGGAGGGGCCATTCCAGCAGATTTTGAAACAACCCTGTTTCCGATGATGGTAAATTATCTAGCCGGAGGAGCTTTGGCCGATTACAAGGAGCGTCAACCTTTGTTGATGCCCCCCAGTATCAAAATATCGGATCCGGATCTGGACGCCGAGGCTCTTCAGGCAGCAGCCGACCTGGCCGCCGCAGCCGCAGCCCCTCTCACCCCCACTTTCACCATGGATATGAAACTTCAGGCCCAAGGCAGGGCCTATGTCAACCACCTCCAGGCTGTACGGGGAGCCGAAGCGGCCACCCGGATGGTTGCCAATCCTAATCCCTGTACCACTCTTCTGGACGCTTGGAGACTCCTTTACACAGAAAGGAACGAAACTGCCATCAAGGAGTTCACAGACTTCCGCTGTTTGAAGAATGAAACTCCCCAAACGCTGTTCAACCGCCTCTCCAGCCTCTGCTAGAAGACCAAACTGTCCACCATCGATACACCAGCTATGGCCACCAAATATTATGTCGCTGTTCGAAATTCCTTCGGGCCAACGGGACAGGCAGCTTTGGACAATTGGAGTGCCAGTCAGGCTATACACAATCGAAATCCCACAGCTCAAGAAATTTCATTGGCTGCTATGAAATTGTATGATCATTTTGTTAAAAGCGAGGCACGAGAAAAGGCTGTTACCGGGAAATCCAGAGCCAACTTTGCAGGTTTCGCCGGGGAAACATCGCTCAGCCACGACGAACAGACAGAACTGCAAGCTTTGCGGAAGCTTAAGGGGAAATAGGAAGCGGATGCCCGACCAGAACCTGCAATGAGAGGAGATGAAAAAGTTTTTCTTTACGACTGCCTGAACTGTAACCAGCCCGGTCACGGATGGAAGAGGTGCCCCCGAAAGCTCAAACCAGAACTCGCCATCAAGCTGAAGGAGTTTGAAAGGGAGCGTGCGGAAAGAACAAAGAAACAGCAAGAACGCAAGCAAGGAGGCGGAGGAGGAGACCGAACCCCGGTCACTAAGGAAACCTATAAACCTACTCCACGTTCTGAAACCGCCAAAATGTCTCAATCCCAGTTGAGACAAATCCGACTTCCGAAATTCGATGACGCTCAAATCTCTAATGAGCTAAGGGGGAAGTACACTACTGAAGGGTCAAAATGTGAAGCTTGTGGGTTCATGGGCCACGAAGAAGGGCAATGCTTTCGGAAAAATGGGGTTCCGAAGGAGATGATGCAGTATGCATTCTTTACTGGCGAATGGGAAACTGCAGTTAATCCTCTGCCACTGCAACTTTTGTATCCCTGGGGACGATCTCCAAATGAACCGGGTCCCAGCAGACTGACACCGGAACATATCATTCAGCAACAGAGCACTCAGTTGGCCGCTTTGGCAACAGAACTTGCCGCTCTCCGACTGAGATCCTCTGCCCGCACTCCCCAACCTCTTACGCCGGCACAGAAACTGCAGAAACAAAAACAAGAACTGCTATAAAAGCTAGCAGAACTGGAGCAGCAGACCACGGTGGGTGGAGATGATGATGACCTGATGGGTTGGGATATGGAGCCTCCAAAGGTTCATCATGCTTGAACATTTCTGTCCGGAGCATGGAACGTTGGTGTAGGGGACAGTCCTAGGCAACTGCGCTCTACAACGTCCTCCCAAAGAAAAGATAAACAACCGATGGAACAAAAGGACCACAGTCGGAAAGCCACAGGTCTCTTATCCTTTACCCCGCGACCAATCCTTCTGAACAGTAACATTGGACTAGGACTCAAGCCGACTGACCCGCCTCCTCCGGCTCCGAAGAAACTTCCTCCCGGTTTAGAAGATTACATGAAAACTTCAACCACTGAAACAGATCAGGAGTGGTTCGACAAATACATGGCTGAGAGACCGTCCACAGATCCGCTAGTTACACCTCCTACGGGGAATTCTGATGCAGAGAGTGAGAAAGCAGGGAGGGGGGAACACGAGAAATCAAAAGACGAGGTTTCACCCATTTCATCGCCCAAAGCTCTCCCTCCTTCCTCCAAACCGGCAGTTATGCTAGTATGACACTTAATGCCCTACGCCTTGACGCATGTCAAAACGCTGGCTTCCTCCCACAATCTGCCCGAAGAAACCCTCATTCATGCATTAGGGGAAGAAATTCACACTAGGAGGAAAAGGGTTGCGTTGGCAGAACCGCCCAAGACAGTCTTCATGTCGGCAGAACCAAAAACCTCTATGGCAGATAGGGATTATAAAGCCCTTTCGGTGGCTCTTATTCTCAACAGGACGGGAAATTTTAAACTTAATGGATACGGCGGGTACCACGATGCAGTGGTGGATACCGGAGCTCTTCCAAACTTAATAACTACATCAGCGTTACAACAAATGCCCGAGGAACTCCGGCCAAAGATCAGTCCAAGTGACATATGCTTGAGCACCGTCAACAGTGGCACCTAACCAGTATATGGGATCATAAAAGCTATGGAAATCGAATTTGCTGACGACGCAGGCCAGCACGTGCAGATTCGGCTTCCCTTCCTAGTGGTGGAAGGTAAGCAATTTGAAATTTTGCTGGGTATGGCTACGTGGACAAGGTTGAACATGGAGTTGAGCGTATGGAAGGAACAAGTTACATTCTCAGACCTTGAGGATCCGGAAGGAACAAAAGTGGTGGTCCCCTTGGATTTGTGGAACCGGGGAAAAACGAGTGTTCCGCTGTCTGGATGCTATCCCGTCTTCTCTGCCTCAACCCCCTTGCAGCTGTTCAAATACTCTAACGATATCGCTGATTCTATCTAGCAATTCTCTATTTCCAAGCGGTGGGGAAAGGAGTATCAGAACCGATTGGTACAGATGGCCACACTTCGTCGGGAAGTGGACAGGAGCTTGGCTGCAATAAAACCCGGAGCAGTAAAAGTCCCCTGGTCGGAACTTCCAACGGTTCCTAACAAAGGGAAAGACTTTAATCGACAACTGGTGTCACTACAAATCATGCTTTCAGGACTTAGAATTCTATCCCTATTTTCTAGCATTAGTTCCGATCTGGAAGCCGTCCTGAAAGCTGGATACCAAATAGAAACTTACTCGGCAGTAGAGATTGACCCGGACGCCCGTGCAGTCAGTGAGTAACGCCTGCAACAGCTGCTCCAACTTTACCCACAACAACTCCCGGTGTCCGCCATGATCAACTCTCACCACACGCTTCCCTTGAATGTGGACAATATCACGGATTCCCATTTGGAAAAGCTCGGAAGGGTAGACCTGGTGGTCGCTGGATGGCCATGCCAGGGTATTCGTTAGCAGGACAGGGCCAGGGACACCAGGACGTCCGTAGCAAAACTTTCTTTCAAATGACCAGACTAATAACAGGGTTACAGGAACGCCAGGACACACCATTGGGGTACGTCCTGGAGAACGTTCACCCCACAGATGATAAGAGAAAACATGTGGTCAACAGTTGGAACTAAGTGACCAAGGTTCTAGGGACTCCCATAGTTTTTGATGCAGCTCAGATCGGATCGAGAGCCCACAGAGTTCGGGCATATTGGACCAACTTGGTTCCCCTTCCAATCCTCCAACAGCTGTTCAGAACACAGGTTGCGGATCTTAACATCACGGTCCAACAAATCCTTGGACCGGGGCGAATAGCCACACCGGTGATCACAGTCGACAAAACACCCTTCTTCTGTTGTAATAAGCCTGGATATCCACGGAAGGCCCTACCAACTGTGGTATCTTTTCCTAACAGCCACGCTTACCGGAAGGGTGCACCAGGAATGATCTTTGACAATACAACCGCCACATGGACAGCGACGAATATTACAGAACGGGAAATAGCAATGGGGTTTCAACAGGGAACC
The DNA here is from genome assembly GCA_037447655.1 of Zygnema cylindricum. Classification (NCBI taxonomy): domain Eukaryota; kingdom Viridiplantae; phylum Streptophyta; class Zygnematophyceae; order Zygnematales; family Zygnemataceae; genus Zygnema; species Zygnema cylindricum. Next base: position 43,916 of record JBBHKE010002188.1, on the reverse strand, counting down.
ACAGCTGCGCCAGGGGTATCAGCCTCAAAAAGGTGCAGTTTAATCGGACAAAGCATGGATTTAAATGCAATTTCCTGGGTGCTGAAACATTTTCTTGCATTCTCAAGCCTTCAGTCTCCAAAATCACGGACAACATACCTTCAAGCTCCAAAATTGTTGGCCATGCAATTAACTCTAAAGCTCGAGGGGGGGAGAGAGACAAGGAGGGAAAAATTCAGGAGCAATGGCACACTGGACCTTGGAGTTTCCTTAGTGGGGGGGAACAGAGTCTCAGAACAGGACAGCTTAGAGGAAGTTGTCAGCAGGAGCGTTTTAACAGCCGAACAAGGGACCGACCCACAGGTAGAGCTGACCTTCAACATCTCTCTCTTGGGTAGACCACCGAAAGCATTCGCGGCAGTGGAACCCGGGAAGATGGACTGGACTATAGGTGAACAGCTAGACCAACAGCATAAGGCCCGGCTCTCCTAGCTGTTAGAAGAGAACTGGCAGGTGTTCGCCTGGTCTGACACCGATGTAGGGATCTATAAAGGGACTCCTTTTCGGATTGACTTGATCGACGACACGGCTACTGTTTGGCAGAAACAGTACCCTCTCAGTTTCAAGGAGAAAGAGTTCATCACTTCAAAGGTGCAGACTTTGGTGGAAGCTGGGCTGGTTCAGGGGAGTACAGAACTACATGGGTTCGCCTCACCAACCGTGCTCCCGCCAAAGAAAGACTCCTCCGGAAAAACTGTAGATTTCCGGATGTGTGGGGACTATCGGATGCTTAATGCGGCAACTGTCTCCGACCGTTATCCTATGCTTACCCCGGAAGAGATATTCGACTCTCTTGCTGGGGCCACCATTTACTCCACTTTGGATATGAAAAATGGATTCCACCAGAATGCAATGGAGCCTAAATACGGAGAGAGGACTGCTTTTTGGGCTGGATCCAGGCTATATGAATGGCTGTACATGCCATTTGGCCTCAAGAATGCACCTGCCAAATTCCAACGGGCCGTGGACGAGGCTCTCCGAGGAATTGATTTCGCACGGTGTTATATCGACGATGTTATCATTTTCTCCAAGACATTTGAAGAACACTTGGAGCATATACAGATCGTTCTCCGGGCACTCTAAACAGCGGGCTTGAAGTGTCAACCGGGGAAGGGCATATTTGGGGTGCAGAAAATTATTTATCTGGGTCACGAGGAGACCCCCGGGACAGTGGGTCCCCACATGGTTAAGGTGGCAGCTCTAGATGCTGTTCCACCCCCGCAGGACATTTTTGCTTTTCGTACTTTCCTAGGCCTTACCAACTATTACCGGCGGTTTATTCTTGAATTCAGTAGCCACGCTCAGCCATTGAACCAATTGTTGCGAAAGGACCATGAGTGGCAGTGGAAGGAAGAACTGCAGATAGCGTTACAATTCCTGAAGGATTCCCTCAAACAGCATCCTGTGCTCCGGATGCCCGATCACCAGCGGCCTTTTCTCATTTATAAAGATTGGAGCAGGTTCGGATTGGGAGCGGTTTTGGCTCAATTGGACGACGCAGGGGCAGAGTATGTAGTGGCCTACGCAAGCCGGAGTAATAACAGAGCCGAGGGGAATTACAGCAGTTACCATGGGGAATTACTCGCCGCTGTTTGGGCCATCCAGCACTTCCGGCCTTACCTCTATGGAGTACACTTCACCCTTATTACGGATCACCAGCCCCTCAAATGGATCATGGAGAACAGTAAGTGTAGAAATTAATGGTTTTATTAGTATTTTCTAGGTCTGAAAAGAAATATAGAAGTCGAGGCAGTCTATCTCTAACTTCTCTCTCCAACTCTCAAACTTGTCGCAGTCACTGAGAAATTGGAGAGGACCCTTCCACCACAGACTCTACTGGGGCACGACATGACGAAGACCCTGAGCTCAGCGTGGGACTTATCCAGGCTTCCTCTGCTTTTATTTGGCTGCCTCGGGCCGAAGGAGGACTGCCAACTTTTGCTGCAGATGTAGAGGGGCAGGCCCCTATTGGAGCCGGCCGAAATGATATATGGAATGACAGCGATTCCCTCCAATCTATCCAGAAGGGCTCTCCTCTATCCTACCTTGCCGGAAGTCAACTGTCCCGTGTTCAGAACCGAATGGCGGCTTACGAAAGGGACCGAGGCATCCTTCTCCGAAAATGGGCCATGGGACGAGGAAAGTGGTTCCCCCTCCGGCAGATCGAGAAACACTCATTGTTCGGCTTCACCAGCAGTGCGGGCACTTCGGATAGAAACGAACCACCTCGCTAGTCACACGGTTGTATTGGTGGCATGGGTTGCGGGCCCAGGTCAATCCTGTGGTGCAGACATGCCCTTCTTGTGACCGGGTAAAAGCAACTTTTGACAAAAAGGGTGAGACTGAGCTTCACTCCCTCCCCATCCGGGGGATGTATTACAGATGGTCACTGGATCTGCTAGGACCACTTCCTACTAGCCGGAGGGGGAATCGTTTTGTTCTGGTCATGATTGAACACTTCTCTAAGTGGATTGAATTGGTGGTTCTTCCCCGAAAGGAGTCCAAAGCAATCGCGGACGCATTCTTGCAGAGAGTGTTGTCTCAATTTGAAGCCCCCCCCCCCCACCCGTGGGGGGGGGGGGGGGGGGGAAGGGATTAGGGTCTCGGTAATCAGGGAAGTCTATAGCATTTGTTCCCTTAAAACCTAGTCAACTGATCCAGGGGGTTTTAGTTTACTTCGGAACCGTAACTCCAAAACAAAGAGAACTCTAGATGAAGACACAAATGCACTATCATGTAGATATATATATAAATATATAGGATTGGCTTTCCAGATTTAACAATATCACCTTGCCCCAGAAAGAGAATAAAAGATAGAAAATGTGAAATGTAGCGAAGCAAGCTTAACATACCCCAACAATCAACGATGACAATTAGAGAAAGGAGAAACCTTCGAGAGTATCGTCAAAGTATCGGAAAAAAATGCGGAAGCACAACACCCTAGTGGAGACGAGGTGTTTCTCCTTTGAGAAAGCCAAAGGGAGACGGCCGAGGTGAGTGAACAGAGAGAGGAAATTCCTGATTACCTCTTTCCACTTCGTGCCGACACACAGCATCCGGATCTCGCCTTCAGCTTCGCGAAGCGCTTGTATTGGGATCCCAAAGAGTTGCCCGAGGAGTGGCGTACGGGAAAACCTGGGGATCCTATCTTTATCCCCGCCACCGTACCGTCACACCTGGCCTGGAATTTTATGAGAACAAAGGACCTCAGGAACAACCACAAGGGTTATGTGCAGCTAAACCCCCATGCCCTACAGTTGGTGGAAGTAGTTGAGGATAACTACAAGTACAGGGTGGATGTTCCCGAGTTACTCCGCCGTTATCATCGGTGGTATGTTCGACTCTATGACATCATTGCTCGGGCAGAGGTCACCCTTGAAGTACGGGCACTCAAGCTGGCCAGAAAGAACGCTCTGCAGCGGGCCCGAGCTGCTAGGAAACATGCGTCCTTGAAGCTAAGGAAGGTACCTAGGTGAGAACCGGCTGAAGAGGAGGCGGAAGAGGCACAACAACTTGTAGAACCCGAATCACCACAAATTCTGGCACCTGAGGAGCCTGCACCGTCGGCCATTCCGCCGCAACCCGAGGGTCCCGAGGCTGTACCGGAAGAGGGGAAGGACCAAGTGCGAGAGCGAAACATTCGGAGACGTTTGGCAGCGGCAGTCCATCATATTGCGTTGCTGGAGACCCGATGTGAGCAGCTCAAAAACCAACTCAACACCCTGCGACAGGAATTCGAGGAGTACCGCGAAGAGAAGTACAGTATACTCCGGCAGTTGCAGTTTTCCTGAGACAGAAGGTTCAGCGGGATGTTGAACCCCTAGTGGGAGGCACTCTAACAGGGTTATGGAGTTGGGTACTTAGTAGTTAGCAACTAGGCTGCTATGGTTCCGATGTCAGAGCAGCGTAGCTGCGATTCCGCACCAGCCCAACATAGCAATATAGCAGCTTAGCAACATAGCCACTTAGTGGCGCAGCAGCATAGCAGTGCAGCAGAGCAACGCAGCTTAGCAGTATGGCAACGCCGCGGAATGTAGATAGAACGGTATTGTTCTAGAAGATATTTTGGGGATTTGTCTCGGCTTACCGTGAAGGTCCACGTGTACAGTTGTACAGTACTAGGTTGACTAGCAGCTAGCTAGTTTAAATAGTCAGGTAGGCTTAGTGAATAGGAGACTCTTTGAATAGACCTACGCAGCGAGCGCAACCTTGTACTCTCTTTCAAGTAATAAAACGCAACTTTGTTTGTCAGTGGCGTGTACTCCTACTGTTGCTACGAGAAGATCCTTGGTGTTTTTCGCTGTGCATTGTGGCGTGCAGTGGTGCGCTATTGTTCCTTTAACAGAGGAGAAGCACTAGCTGTTTCCTTGGCTGGGGATTTAAAAACAGTCTCCATGGGCTCCGATTCTTTAGACCTCAGAGATTTCCCTTCCGGCATGGGCTTATCCGGTCGACCTTGCTCTCAGGACCCGTTATCCGGAGTCTCTCCTCCCCCAATGATGAAAGAGGTGTCGAGGGAAAAAGTGGTGAATGAAACTAAAGCTCACTTTCAAAAAGAGGACTTCCAAAGTGAAAGCTCCTATCCCCTCTACTCCGAGAAGACAGGGTGGCTTTTCAGTACTGTGCGTTGTCTACGGGAAGTCTATAGCATTTGTTCCCTCAAAACCCATTGTCCTAATCCAGGGGGTTTCAGTTTACTCCGGAACCGTAACTCCAAAGCAAAGAAAACTCTAGATGAAGACACAAATGCACTATCACGTAGATATATATATAAATATATAGGATTGGCTTTCCAGATTTAACAATATTACCCTGCCCCAGAAAGAGAATAAAAGATAGAAAATGTGAAATGTAGCGAAGCAAGCTTAACATACCCCAACAATCAACGATGACAATTAGAGAAAGGAGAACCCTCTTGGAGAGTTTCGTTAAAAGTATGGTACTCCTGCAACTTTCAATGTCCGCTGCTCGAAACCGAAAAGACTCTTCCCGGTTCCAAACAGCAAAAAGTCCCAAAATCACCCAAAAAGGAAGATAGTGCCAACTACCCGCCCGGACTCTGATTTCCACACAAGACAGATCCACGAACTAAGATGGCAATAAAGTCAAAAATAACACAAAGATTCTCCAAAAGAAGGTTTGTTGGAATTTCTGAGGGTTTTCGCAGGAGACAGTACTGAAAAGCAACTTGTCTCTTTCGACCTCAAGTGCCTTATACCTCAAAGTTTGTCAAATTGCAAGTTCAAAAGTCAAGCTACGCTATTCACCAATGAGCGGCCAGCAAGTGTAATTGAACGGACAAAAGACAAATTAATCCGTACTACGCTCGGGGCAAAAAGTTCTGCTCCGGACTGCAGCTAGATCTGCGGCCGGAAGTACTTATTCGGTCCACAATTATAAGACAAAATCCTGAAAATGACACTAACTTCCCAGACTTTGACCTAACGTAATTAATGGACAAAAAGTTAGATGGGGCTGAACTAAATTTCTACTGACGGCTACCAGCATAATCTAAATGCCAATCCGGAAAGTTACGTGGCAATCCACAATGTAACCCCCCACGGGGGCTGGTGGCAAATGGTTCCCTATAACGGAATTACAATCTTTGAGACGGTAGAACTTTGTCATCCGGCCTCCGTTTGGCGCCAAATAAAGTGCGTTCCGCTCGGTTTAGGAAATACAAGGATCTCCTCCGGCTTGGTGCACTCACTCCTCCGTACTCTGACGACCGTACAGGGTAAAAAAGGCCCGGAAATCCTTGGTGATATATAGGTATGCCTGAAAAGCACATGAGCTTGATAGCCTCTGTCTGCTCCTCCACGTTTGGTAACATTTTTTCAAGCATTGTTTCAAAGCCTTCCATTATTATTGCATTTTTATTCTGCCCATAGGTAGCACTTTGGTACTCGGGATCTAGTACAAAGCCGGCGGCATGTATAGGACTTTGGGCCATCTCCCATCTGCTCATGAACGATGTCTTCAGTTCTTCCAATACCAGTACGGCTTCATAATTTCTTTCACCTCCATAAATGGATGACTTCTGCAAAAACTGACCAACGGTATAAAAACTATAATAAACCTTTCCCACGTTCGGGGCCCCTTTGTCACACTCCCTCATTAGCGACACCACCGGCTCTGAAACTGCCACAACCTTCGTCACTCTCTTCCAAAACGTTGGGCTCAAAATGTGACCTTTAATCTTTAGCCCCTCGATCTTGTATGCAGCCTTACCCATCCACTGCTTGTAACTATCATCAAACATTAAGCACTCCAAGCTGTCATTCACTTGTAAAAATCTTTGGAGCATGATGAAATTTGTCGCAAACCTCGTCTCTCCAGGTTTCAATAGCCGAAGTGCTAAGATTTTGTTGAACATGGCAGAGCTCATGTTATGATTGGTAATAAATTTAAGCACCTCTTTTCCCTCTCGGACAGGTGTTGAAATAAATGGTAACTTGCCCCAATCCTCCAACAATAAGTCCAAAACGTGGGCAGCGCATGGCGTCCAGGTGATCGAAGGGTAGGGTATTTACTCACTTGCAGCGAGGCTGCAGCCTTGTTCACAGGGGCAGAATCTGTCACAACTTGCACCACATTCTCGACCCCTACCGCAAGAACTCCCTTCTCTAACACATTACAAACGTAATGAGCATCCTTAATTTGCCCACTAGTGTCTTCCGCCGTGAGAAACATGTCACCCTTGGGGGTGACAGCTAGAATGTTAATGAGAGGCGTGTCATCAATTGCTGTCCATCCATCTGATGTGATCGAGGCACCAGTGGCTTCTAACGTCTCCATGTAGCTCCCCTAGTCTTGTTTTACTGTTGCCTTTGTCTCTGCCAAGAGACGAGTTCTCATGGCATTCCGGTGAGGTAACTTGTAAGAACCCCCTATCTCCCCGGTCTTCTTCACTGCTGCCTTAAAATAGGGGTCATCTAATAGTTGGAACGGCAAGTTGTTGGCAAAGAAAGCCTTAGCCCATGCTACATCTACCTCTTTCTTGTTATGCCTATGAAATAATTTTGTTATTTTTGTTTGAACACATTGCACCTTATTGGTTGGCTAGATCCACCAAGACACTTGGTGAGATCATCCAAAACAGATATGACACGTTTCTGAGAGCCATGAGAAGTTCTCTCAGTTTCCGATGCAGTAAACTCCTCTTTCACCTCGTCCGGACATAAATGGCAAGCTCTAATTCCTCCACTCTTCACATTCCCAAGAAGGTGGTTTCTAATCCTTGTTGCTTGACCATTGTATTCAAAGTTGTAGTAGATACAGATACATATTCGGTTGTTTCCAAGTAGCCCTCCGTCTGGAGCCTTAACATGCTCCCACTCTATTCCGCGAGTTCTAGGCATGGATGCTTATGGTGAGGTCCGCGAAAGCTTCGAAGGCGGTTCCAATGGTACCTTTACTGGCCGCTTTTATTGCATCTTCAATGGAAAATTCCTGTTCACAGAGGTCCTTTCTAAACAAATTCAAACTTCGGCCGCGCAATTAGTGCAACGTCTCTTTTTTAAAAATTCTGTACATTTTTCCGTACAGCAAAATTTAAACGAATTTTACGAAATATATAAAATTCGCGAATACTACGTAGTTTTCGGAGAAAAAGTCCAAATCCGTACGAGTAGGATAAATATGCCGCAAAGCGTTTACTTTTCATATCGACAAGTGGCTCACATCACGACACGCTAGTTGACGTAAGCTAGCGTCACGTGCCAGCTCACGGCGGACAAAAAAAAATACCGTTTTTATACCATACCGTTTTCCCCTTTTTCTAAATGGGAACCCCGCAAATGATGTGACCGTTAGTTCGGTCCGCCGGCCCGTTTCACATTTTGTACGGATCCTTTTGTTTTTCACTTTTTTCTTTGTTTCCGTCAGCAGTTCCTTTTGCTGGTAACGGACCTCCGGCACTAAATACCCCGCACGTATCGCACATCTTGTATCGAATAAAATATCGTACGATATTATATCGCTGTACAGTTTTCTAGGCACTCGTAGAGATCGCATCGTACCGAATGATATATACGATACAGCACTAAAAAAGATAACCTAATCAAATTCAAAAATTTAAAACCATGCTCTTGACAAACTTTACAAATCTACACTAATTCCGATACCAAACCTTCAAGCCCTAGAAAATATGGCTGGCTTCTGGAAGCCTGGAGCCGGTCGTCCGGAATTTCCGGGCGCTAGTATGGATGTGGACAGAGACGGAGACTACGAGGTTGGACTCACCGGAAGGTAAAGGAACTGAAACCTAATTTTATACATGTATTAGTGTGGATTGATGTGAGGTTGGACTCACCGGGAGGTAAAGGAACTGAAACCTAATTTTATACATGTATTAGTGTGGATTGTTGTGAGGTTGGACTCACCGGGAGGTAAAGGAACTGAAACCTAATTTTATACATGTATTAGTGTGGATTGTTGTGAGGTTGGACTCACCGGGAGGTAAAGGAACTGAAACCTAATTTTATACATGTATTAGTGTGGATTGTTGTGAGGTTGGACTCACCGGGAGGTAAAGGAACTGAAACCTAATTTTATACATGTATTAGTGTGGATTGTTGTGAGGTTGGACTCACCGGGAGGTAAAGGAACTGAAACCTAATTTTATACATGTATTAGTGTGGATTGTTGTGAGGTTGGACTCACCGGGAGGTAACGGAACTTACCTTATGTACTTCATTTTATACATGTATTATTGTGGATTGTTGTGGCATGTTTTCAAGCAGTTTGAAGGAGGAATGCACTATTAATATTTTTAGAGAGGCTAATTTGAGTTAAAGTGTATGTAATCCACACTATATTTTTGTATATTCATACTTTACCATCGTTTTTGTGGTCTTTGTTACATTGTAGTTAAGTCTTTTTAACAATACTGCTCATTGGTATTAGGGTTAAGGATTTAGTATTGTTAATGTGGAAATAGAATATACATTTTTAATTTAGTGCGAGGAGACGTGACGTGGCAGATTGTATTCCATTCCCTTAAAATAGTGTTGTTAACATTATTTTAATCCGAAAATACTCTAAGGAACCAAAAAAACCTCTAAAAATCCTAAATATGCAAGCAGCTTATAAATTTCTGGATATTCATAGAACTTTTTTTGATTCAATAGAATTTCCAGAATCTCATCGAAACCATGAGAAACTTTCAAATTTCGAATTCAAGTTACGACATTTTGTTTTTGGGGAATGTAAATTTTTGGAAATTTCAACAACCAATGGAAACCACTAAAGAAATATTTGAAACTAAGTGAAATATTCTTGATACAACAAGTGGATGCTAGTAAGTATCTGAAATTTCTTGTGTTATCGACAAAACCTCGAAAATCATCTTGCTTAACATAATTTATGTCTATTTGTTAAAGGTAAAAATGGTAAAAAAGGTAAAATTTCGGATCCACTCTTAATCATGTGAAGTGTGTTTCGGTTGTAATCTACACTAATTCATGTTTTGACTGTTTGTGAACCATGGTAAGTCTTCTTAAGTAGTGAAGTAGGCACCAAAAGGACTTATTTTAATCCACACTAATTGATGTATTGGTTGAGGTGCGAATAATGTTTAATTACCAAAAGATCTATTTTCATCCACAATATTTCATGTATCTACTAACTGTGAACCAAGTAAAGTCGTTTTAAAGTAGTAGAAGTAGATACAAGAAAAAATGATTTTAATTCAGCAGTGGGTTTCTTAATTTCGGTTGGGAAAATACCACAGAGAAAAAAAATTATGGGCTTCTTTTTGGCTGAAATCATTATTCTAATATTATAAAAAACCCGGTACATAAGTGAAATGAAGGATTTGAAAATTCCAGTCACTCTTAGGGTGGACTTCCATTAGGCGTCCCAATAATTGTACGGAAAATTTTACTGAAAGGCGTGCCTTCCATTAGGTAGCGTCTGTAAACCTGCGTGGCTCATTCTGGTTGGTAACACGTAGGTTAATATTCGATGCTTAAAATCTTGAAAGAATCTTTGAATGCAATGTCAGAACGCAATATCTGTACGAGCAGAGGTAATATCTGTACCAGCGGAGATAATATCTGTACCAGCGAAGGTAATTAATGACTCGTACAGAGGGCATTAAATGTACTATCCAAAATTTCAAAACGCAACGACAAAAAGGCGGCGGCAAACTTTGATGGTGGGAGCGTGACGGGATAATTTCGGCGGATTCGCAGCCACCCTGGCGGAAGGCACATGGCCCTTGCGACGTGTACACACATACGCGCGCGCTCATCGTGGATTCTTTTTACCTTTTCCACGCGGCCTATTTTTACACGTTCTGTATTCGAGAACTGTCCTCACGGTGCACGGTCCTAACAAACTGTAGGGTTAGTGACGTGGCTTCACGGATAAAAAGTGCAATTGAATCCGACGGTCCTAGTTTACGCCTACAACCTTGGACAATTTTCTGTAATGTTGTTTTCGTTGAAAAAAAAAAAATTATGTACGAACCTGTACGAAACGGTACGGCCGTCAGTAAAAAACCCCACTTTTTCGCTAATGGAAGTCCACCCTTAGAGAAAAATAACTTTATACAATTAAAGATGAAATTTAATCCTTGGTCATCAGGCTGTCTCTCTTGGTTTACATCTTAAAGACTAAGCAAGTGGAGCGGGAAAAGGAGAGAGAGAGAGAGAGAGAGAGAGAGAGAGGGAGAGAGGTTTGAGATAGAGGGAATTGAAAGACACGAGAAAGAGAGATAAGTCGTGCATTCATTGCACGACTTTTTGTCAATTAGACAAAAAACTGTGGTCTCTTTTTCAAATTTTGTTGTTGTCCTTGTTGGTTTTTTTGTGTTTGGATCCACACTATTTGCAGTTCGGGTTTGCAAAAACAACGAGAAAAGTTGCCGATATGTCAGAGACGAATGGCACTTTTATACCTTGTGGAGAATCACGCCACAACAATTGTTGTGGGAGAGACAGGGAGTGGAAAAAGTACACAAATCCCTCAGGTATTTTTCAGTCGCCGTATTTTTCTTCTCTCCCTTAATTTTACACGAACGGCACTTGATTTTTATTTTTGTAGTATGCACTATTAGGAGTTACCTATCAAACACGGATATACATATAAATGTACATCTATATATATATTGGTACACAGGATAAGAATATAATAGCCGTAAGATAAACTTATGCACATACATGTATCATATATGCATATATATATACATATCGCTGTAAATATATGTATGTATGTATCTATATCTCTACATATTGTTGTAAGTGTATGTATGTATATGTATTTATATCTATACATATCGTTGTAAATACATGTAGGTTTTTTGTTGCACAAAAGTGGATAAGTTGTCTTAAACAGTGTAAAAAAATAAATTAAAAAAGGTGCCTCAAATTGTCACATTATTTCGATTTCGGTTTTAAATGGATTTCAAATTTAGTGTATCATTGATCATAACTTAGATTCTCCAAAAACCATAACAAAACCGTAAAATTAAAAAAATCATAAAATCATTAAAATCAAAAGAAAAATAATCAAAAAAATAAAAAATTATAACAATGTAACAATTTGACAACTTGGTGAAACACGACAATTTGCGCAACAATTTCTGAAACCATTTTCATTTTTTCCATTTCCCTTTAAAGAAAAATCACAAAACCGAACGAAAAAAGTAGGGAGAATCTCCTCCCTCTCCCTCTCCTTTGCCTCCCTCTGCCTCTCCCTCTCCCTCTCCTTTGCCTCCCTCTCCCTCTCTCTCTTCTTTGCCTCCCTCTCCCTCTCCGTCTCCTCCATGTCCCTCTCTGACCGAGCATTTCAATAACAATTTCAAAAATGAACAAAGGAAATAATTGATTTATACTTTTCCATTATAAATATATATTAATACAATTTAATTTCTGGGGTTTTTCCAGTTCCTAGTAGAAGCTGGATGGGCATCAGGAGGGCGTCTCATTGGCTGCACCCAGCCTAGGAGAGTGGCAGTACAAGTAAGGGGTCTCTCTCTCTCTCTCTCCCTCTCTCTCTCTCTCTCTCTCTCTCTCTTCTCTCTCTCCCTCTCCCTCCGTTTCCTCTCCCTCTCCCTCTCCGTCTCCCTCCGTTTCCTCTCCCTCTCCC
>JBBHKE010002188.1:0-31774 GCA_037447655.1 Zygnema cylindricum | reverse complement strand
GAGATAATATGGAGCCGTTAGGGTTTGGAAGTAGGTGAGTTTTTCGAGTAGTATCGAGATGAGATTGGAGCGATTTAGGGTTTGGAAGTAAGTGGGTTTTTAGTGTGGACTTTAAGCGGTCGGTTTTCCTGTTGTTAACGATGATATTCGTCTTGTTTTGAGGCTTTCGGTGTTATTTTGGAAGAATCCCATAGAGGTTATTTCTTTGTACAGAGTGGGATTTACATGTATAACTAAACGTCTTCAGTTTAGGTCAGAAAATGTACATACATTACATACATTTTTGATTGGTTAGGACATTGGTGAGAGAGGATAGTTTCTAGTGTAGTAGTCGTGTCTTAATGTAATAAGTTTTGTGAATGTGAAACAAAACTGATTACATAGAGATTCAGTTTTTTTTTGCAATTGTACTACTACTCTTCGTTTCCCTGTGATTTTGTTTATCAGGGCAGTGCCTTGTGAATATGATGTGTGAATATCAATATGAAGTTACTTTTTGTTCCTCTCCCATAAACTCTTTGTGTTGACCACTTTTACACTCTATTTCTGTCACATAATCTTGATTTATGAAGCATAATTAGGTATGGGTTGGGGACTCTGAGTTTGTTTTTATCTGTTTATTCTCTGTCTTTAATAGAGCTTCGATGGCTTGATTTTGTGTCTTTATTGGGTGTTTTGTTTGTCCTTTTGCTTGTCATTTGTTTTTTCTAGTGTTGTCGACTTTCTATAGTTTGAACTCGTGTCATGTTTCCACGTCTCAGTTGATTTGTCACCTCGTAGTTTTTAATTAAGATTGATGATAAGTTCACAACGCATTTGTGTTTTTGCTTCTTGATGGACGAAAAGAAAAGCATTTTGATAGCTGTTGTTAAGGGTGTGTAAACACGACTTCAGGTGTGGAAGGGAAAGCTTTTGCGCCCTTAAAATAATTTATGTTTGTGCGCCTAATTATTGTGTGACATTGGTAGATGAGCCGTCGAGATAAGCAAGCCACAAGAAATTGCATACTTTGCCCGAGTTTGGAAAATACATTGGAACACGTGCTTTTGTCGATGTCTTTTTACTTTGAAGATTGTAACCATTGATGTTGATAAATTAAACGGTTAAAAATGGTCAGATGGATTTATTTACGACTTGACCATTTCTAATCATAGTCATATAAATACAACCTTTCAACTTTATTAAAAAGTAAACAAAAAAAAAATACTAATAATAATAAATGCAAAAAAAAAAAAATGCATTTCTAAGCTGTTTCTACTATTTGATCTATGATTTAAAAGACATGATTTAAAAATATGTTAGACTCTGGACAAATTGCAGTATTCCGAATCAAATAGAAACCTACAACTTGTGATTCTTGAACCGGCAGGTATTCTGGTTTTGATAGTACTCCAAGTTGGAAATAGAATTGACGGTAATTAGAGTACACCGTCATTTTTATTGATGTCTTAGTTTAGTTAAGGTTTATAGAACCTCTTGTAAGTTAGGGCTCTTTGGAATGACACAAAAAGACAAATTTCATCATCTGCAACGATAATGGAAACCTTAAAGATTTGCATTTGAAAACTTAAACCCGGAAATTCTAAAAACTCTAAAAAAAATTAAATCCCCTAAAAAATCCTAAAAGGCTTTGAACCTACAATTAAAAATTCAAAACAGGAGGAAACATGTATCGACGAAGGGAAGTTTTATACCAACGGAAATGTTTTTGCAAACCAAACGAAGGAAACAAAAACAAACCAAACAATACATCGAAAAAAAAAAAACAAATAGGGCCCAATACAATAAAAACCTCAAAAAATACAACATTGGTTACTTTCCGCATATCTCCCTTTTCCCTCCTCTCCCTCTCCCCTCTCACTCTACCCACTCTCGCTTTCTCCCACACCATCCCTCTAACAATCTGTAATATATGTTTTCCCTTCCATTCCTCCAATTATTTTCCATAAATTTCCCTTTGATTCATTGGCCATGTTTACCACCTTCCTCTGTCCCTTATCCCTCTCCCACCTCCTCCACCCACACCTCGTAAAGGAAATTCCACACGATCTCAAAACCATTTTGTTTCTGGTGTCGGTTATCCCCGCTGTCCTTCTTTCTTCCTTTCTTTCTATCTCTCACTCTCTCTCCTCTTTCCCTTTCTCTCTCTCGCTCCCTCTTTCTTTTTTTTCTTTTTATCTCTCACTCTCTCTTCTTAAGTTGGCAACGCTTTGTAGCCCTTGGCAATCCTTCTTCGAGTATCTTTCCTCCACTGCTTTTGATTACCCTTCCATTTAGTCCTAAGGACGAGGATTGGGCTTTTGTATGTGATCTCGATGTCCTAGGGCTTACGATCTAGGATCCAATGGTCTTAGAGTGTAAAATCATATCCATGTAGTCAAGTGGACTTGGTACAAGACCCATTCACCTCCCTTTATCTCATATTTTTCTAGGTCCAACAAATATCGCTCTCGAACCTCCATCTCTTGTATTTTCTCTCTGGGTACTTATTTTACCAGATCGTGGGGGCGGTATGGGGCTCGTGAGACTAGGCCCGTTGCAAGCGTTTTCTTATAGGTGATTGGGAAGATCTCCATGTCGAGCACGAGGATCGTGTTGCTAGTGCTTCATTTACACCATGTGGTCCACCTAGGCCTGTAAGTGTCCCATCCCCTTATCGCTGAGTTATTTAATTGCGTCGAGTTGATAAGATTTCAGGGGCGGTTCGGGCCCTCCAGCCATGCACCCTTACTCCTCAATCTTTTTAGACATTCGAGGTCTTTCGAGCACTTCATCCACCGGCTCCTAACCAATTGTCTTATTGGGGATTGAAAAGCTTTATTTAAGGCACTACAGGTCCATCTAACACGGCCTACAAGTTTTTTCACAAAGTTTTGCCCCCTCAATCAAGTGCTCATGGTTTTGATTAGTTTTTTCGATTTCTCCCTTGATTATTAATGTTAATATACTAATTTGGATTTGTGATCTTCTCACGGCGTCTCGTCTCGTGGCTGTCACCAAAGGGAATGGGGGGATGCGTCTCATCGTCGTGGGGAAAATCTTGTACTGCTTGGTGGTTTTTGCCATCTGTATCTAAGTCCAGCCCACATTTCACAATTTTTTGTCACCTCATCGGTTTGGAGTGGCCACTAAAGGGGTGATGCATGGTCCACGAGATGTAAGCATTGTTGGATCTCCATCCAAATTGGTTAGTCCTCTAGGTTGTTGTATCTAAAGCCTTCAATACGGAGGATCACAGCGTCGTTTTTCGAGAGCTCGTGGCCGTCCCCTCCCAAATTGTCCAAATATTTCCATTGTGCAAACCTTTTATATTTTATTAGCCACCTCTCTTTCTCTGTTGATATTGATTTGGTTCCTCTATGCTATACAACCACCACTCATCACTCGTTAGGGCGCCCTTCTGGGTGGACCTTTGTTTGCCCTGGCTCATTATCGCACCCCTCGCGCTTACGCTTCCACTTTATTTTCCATCCTTTTTCCTTTGGTGGCGGTAGACACCCGTGTTACCGGTTTTGTAGACCACGTTTTGTCAACCTATAAGTTGTTATTTTTTTCGAGGGATCTTTTTGCCAAACCCAACCTTTACGTTCAACCTCATAAGCGTGACAATTAGTAACCTTTTTATATCCCTTCATTTAGTCCCCCTCAAAGTTCTTAGACCCTTACTCTATCCGACAACATCCGTGTATTGGGTTACCTGTTTGGTTTGGATACTTTAGTAACTCAGTTTCTTAATTCGCATCTTCTCGTTGATTTCACCTATATAGACGATTGCAAAGACCCTCTTTGATCCATGACTTGTTTTTTCTCTTTTGACAAGATGTTTCCCCCCACCGCCTCGTGTTCTTTCCCACGCAGTCCAACATTTCCGTCAACTTTTTTTGCATTTCATGATTGCCTCATGGTTGTCCTCCACATTTTGTTAGGTTGTGTTGTTTTTGAACTTGGTTTTGGGCCTACGACTTGGGTTTAAGCATCCCTTTCTACCTTTGTAGGAGGGTTAGGTGTAATATCTACACCACGGGTGGTGACAGCTGAGAGAGTTGATGCCTTATTCCCTCCACTATTGTTTTCCGTTTGCAACTACGTTCGTTCTCTCTAGTCTAATTGCGAAACATGGTGCTGGCTGCAAGAAATGACTTGTAATCAGGTTGTCGGCCCTATCGGATCCGAGCTTCTCGAGGCGCTTGCGGTGGGCCTGGTTCCGTAGCTTACCTGTTAGCTACACCTATTCTCCTACGTTCCACGCGTGCTCACTTTAGCCGCCATGTCGATGCTTCGCCTCCCTCGTCGACCTTTACTTGACTCTCTTGTTTGCTCATGCGACCACGTCTTTTATTTGAAGGCGTTCATTTGCTTCGTTGCTCTCATGTGGGAGATATGATATAGGCACATGACACTATTCGTGACGCCACTGAGATTATGGTTGTGGATGGGGAATACTTTGTTTGAAGGGAGGTTTCACGTATCATGCCTCCGAGTCGAATTCATATTATATTGCCTATTTGGTGCCAGTCATGTGTTTGGTGACATTGTGTCGGCGAATCCTACCTCGGATACGGTCGTCGGTGAAGTGAGTGGTTGCCAGAGTGGCCGCTCGTGACGAGAAGGAGCAAGGTTATTCACGCTTGATACTATGGATGACTTTATTCGGATGGCAGTCCACATATTCGGTTAATTGGGGGTTCCCTTAGAGGTGTTTCTCAATACGTGTGGTCTACGCTCTTTCGAGAGAAGGGGCCCTGGGAGTCGTCCGGCTTTGGTCCTAATTATTTTTATCGTTAACGCTTATCTGTGGCCTTAGAGCAAGTGTAAGCTTGTACCCTCCTTCGATCTAGTGACGCTGTTATGGACCGTCAACCTGTTAAGTAGCGTGCTGCCCCGAGCATGGAGAATTTAGGGGGTTGCTTTTAGTAGATATTTAGCCTTGTTATGGTTTGGTTAGGTAGTGTTTTTTTGGGTACCCAACTATGTTGCTTTTGTGTTTGTTGCTTATTTGAATTATTGGCGCGCCTTTAATTTTGTTGTCTCTTATTTAGAAGGGATATTTTTTAAAGGCCAAAATGAATTGTACAGGGCATTTGTAATATTTTGTAAAATTACAAATAAGTACATGTGAAATCGTATATGTAATCATTTTACAACAGTGGCATGTGTAAAAAAAATTCCGCTAGTTGGAAGGAGTTCCACAACATTTTAGGCGGCAAATCATCTACGATCCAAAATGTTTTGCTGCCTGCCCAAAGCCACAATGATTTTTTTTGTACTGCATCTACTTGGAACTCTACACCGCGAATCGTTATTAGTGTCAAAGTTTAAATAGCGTAATAAAATAATTAGTGTTATTGATTATAATTTAGTGCCAGAAACGTGGCAGATTATGGTCCACTTCCTTAAATAGAGTTGCTAATTTAATTTCAAAAATCATGTATACTAATTGCGGAAAAAAATCAAGATTTTAAGAACCCAAATTAGAGTTGTTGACACTAATAACGATGCGCGGTGTAGTACTATGTCACCACGATTTTGTATGGCGTGAGTGTGCACGAACAACATTTGAAACTTTCTATTGTAGGGTCCAAAGCCCGTAAAAAAAAAAACTTTTTGTTTTTGGACAAGAGACTCTTGGATAGTAAATGTTTTTCTCCTGAATTTTGTGCGAACTTGTTCCGACCGGCGAAATAACGTTTTACTAAAGCCGCCGTAGCGGAATACGATCCTATCTGTTTTTTCACATGTGCGTTTTTGTTTTTCTACACAGAAATGCAAATATATAGTACAGTACAGTACTGTACTGTACGAACTTGTTTGTCGTATGCAAAAAATGGATTTTTTCTTAAAGAATTTCCGTTGATACGGCAGATCGACCTCCGCCGACATATGTTATCCCCAAAACAGAGGCTAAAGGCAAACTGTGCAAGTACTGGTTTCATACTTAAGAGGTGTGAAAAAAACCAAATAGAAACAAGCTGTAACGTACACTACAGTACAGTACTGTACTGTACAGTACAGTACTGTACTGTTAGGCCTTTTAAAGTATTGGTGACCAAAAAATCGCGATACCGCGTACCGCAAATGACAGATATTGGTCCCTATCGATGTTCGTTGGGGCTTGTTCTCTGTCAGCTTATCTCGACGGATTACTGTAGCTTATCCTCCTGTTTTTGTCGCCAGAGGTTTTGGAAGCGTTCGAATCTTTGACATAACGGACAAGCGGTATTTGAAAAATCTTCCGCATAAAAACGAATAAAGAAGGATGCTCTGTTGCTCTATGTTTAGATTTTTCCGATTTTGACATATTTTATTATTTTTTGTACAAAAAATTATACGTACATAAGTGCCAGCTCACACCCCAACAGAGATACGCAATACAAGGAAATCTCAAAGATTCTCTTCAAAGAAGCGCTTTTTCTTAAAATGACATCGCCGAGGTGGCTTCGCAACTGCAAGCAACTCCACAAAATCACAAATGCTCCCAATTTTGTTTTCGACAGCGAAATTGGCAAATTGCTGATTCAAGTAAGACATTCGCTGGTTCGTTTGTCGTAATCCATACGATTTCCTTGTCAAACGCACGGTATCTGGAGAAAAAATATCGTAGGAAAACAAGAATCTCTCTAGATTTTGTTTTTAGAACTTTGCGAACCTGGATGATACGGGCCATTTTTAGCTTTCAAAAAAGTCAGGCGATATGTACGGTACATGAGTACTGATATGTACGGCACATGAGTATTGGTGCCGTACTTCTAGTATTAAAGTATTTATCTGAATGTACATGGCATTAAACGGTTAGCCATACTAATCTAGTTCCCAAACCATACTATTTAAAGGTGAATTTATGAAGTAGAGCAACTTTGCGACGCGGCCAAGTCATCAATATACGAGACACTTTTTATTGGCCACGTCTCACACGTCAATCTCTTGGATGAAGGCATTTATAATTTAACCATGGCTTATAGCCGTTCGATGATTCGGAATCGGCTATCTTCTCAATCGAGCCGTCGGTAGCTACGGTCTTTTAAAGGTTGATCTGGATCACGTAAAGTTCAGCAACATGTCACGTCTTAAAACTGTCACGTCTTGAAAATGTCACGTCACAGAACCCTTCCCAGCCCCCCGAAGGAAAGAGAAAGCATAGGAAGGAACCAATTTGAAGTCTTTTTGTTGGCCGCCATTAACCCTTTCGCGTTCGCTCTTAGAAACCCTAATCCGCCCTGAGTGGCAGGATTTAGAAGCACAGCGAAGGTGATTTTTCATGTGTCTGTATTTCAGTTTTTGAAAGTGTTTAAGGAGGGAGGGAGGAAGGGAGGGAGGGACTGGGAGAGAGTGGGAAGTGATGGAGGAGTTCCTGTTTCTCCATTTTTTTTGTGAAAAGAATTTGACAGCATTAGTTTCGGGAGCCTCATTTCCTGAGAATATTTTTTCTGAAATTAAATTCTATCATAATTGTATCTCAGAGTACGGCTGAATATATTGGAGGGTTCAGCATGCGGAAAGACGCATTTGAAAGACAATTTTCAAAAATATGCCTCTGTTGCTGACAGTCACTGCATTTTTAAATAATAATATGAATTTTATCGTATCTCTTAGTTAAATGGAGACTCGGGACTGAAGCGGTTGGTTGACTGTTGAGGTCATTTCCCTTGTGCTTATGTTTTTGCTTTTACCTCTTGTGATTTTGAATGCAGCGAAGCTTAAACTTCAATTGGAGTGAAATTTTAATGCCTGTGGTTTTTTATTTATGACGTGGCTTGCAGATGAACCGAGAGAAGCTTATGCGAATGGCAAGTGCGGTCAGGACGGGAGGGAAAGGCAGTGTCAGGAGGTATGACAATTTTTGGTCTCTTTTGAATTCCATGAGTTAGCAAGTATTGCATTGCAAGTAGTTCACTGCAGCTATGGTCTAAGCCGCCTGAGACAGGTTTTTACAGAAGTTTTTTGCTACTTTTGATAAATTTAGAAAAAAAAATACATTCAATTAGACAACGACTATTTTTTGCGGAAGAGTTTTGCTACTTTCGTAAAATTATTTTAGCGTTCAGGAAGGCAAAAAATATTGTGCAATGAGCATGCTGCAATAGAGAGACCATTATGTATTCTAACTGGAGAACGAACACTGAAAATATGAAAAATTGTAAGGGTAATTGCAAGGATATTACTTGCCACTTATTGCAACTTAGTTGAAAATACGTATGTGGTTTTCTACAGAAAGACAAAGGCTGTTCGGAAAACGACAACCACAGATGACAAGCGTTTGCAGAACACTTTAAAGAGATTGGGAGTTAATACTATTCCCGGTATTGAGGAAGTGAATATTTTTAAAGATGAAACTGTCATTCACTTTGTGAACCCCAAAGGTATATAAAAGCTGCCTTGTCATCTGAACCCTTGTCTTCTATATTGTTCTGAAAGACCAAAAAGAATCACAAGTAGGAAAAGCGACAATATTCTTGTTTTTGTTTGCTTCTTGACTTTGTCGCAAGTTGTTTTTGCCTAGTTAACAGAGTATTCTGAGAAATTTTCTGTCACTTCTAATGGGTCAAGACTGGTCCATTTGTGCTTCTCGCTATTCCAGTCCTTGTTTTGGTTTAGTTTTTTATTTGTTTGGTAATAGGTATATGTGAGTGCGTAAAGATATTCTTCAAACTAAATTACCTGGCCCGACAGACAATCAAAACATAACGAAAGTTTGTATATACGCTAAAATCAGATGTGTATGAGATAAGAGGAGTCTCCTTATGTTTTTTAGTTCGTGATTGCAGTTCAAGCATCCATCGCGGCCAATACCTGGGTTGTCAGTGGAGGCTCTCAGACCAAAAGTAAGTTTTGCCCTAATTCTTTTCAGCAGGATAAACTCTCTCTCACACACCTTGTGTCCTTGAGTTTAAATCTCTCTCTGTCTTTTTCTCCCTTTACTCCTATCCTTCGGCTCACTCTGTCTTTTCCCTCTGTTATTTTTAATTCTCAGTATTTTTCTCTCACTTTCTGTTCGTCAGTTTGACTCTCCCTCTCCTTCTCCCTACACTGTTTTCCCTCCCTGATTGTTTTTTTTGTTCCCTCTCTCTCGTGCGCTTTCTTAAGCTGTCATTTTCATTTAAAAAAATAAAAGAGCCCTAAGGAACACCTATCTGAGAGTTTCTTTACTAGAATTTTTCTTTTTGAATTATTTTTTCTTTTTTTCCTTAATTATCATTGCATGTATCCGCTGATTGTCATTGTCTATTGTTCTTCCCTTTGTATTTCCTCGTTTTTCCTGCTCAGCCTTTGTTACTCGCATGTGGTCGTTTCAAACACCCTGCTTGGGGCATTGTTAACCAAACTTCTAAATGCTTATGTTGTTTGTCATTTTTGTTAACAGAATTACAAGACTTGCTCCCTGGAATTATCAACCAGCTCGGTGAGTGGCCATTTCTAAGCAATTAAAATGATGTTTGTTTAATTTTTTGGCCTCTTAAAGGCTGTGATTTGGTCGCACAATTCAAGTTTGGCGTATCGGGCACATTGTGAGGCTTTTTCTATATGGCAGTGGCAGTAATTATGTAATTATGCACGGGTATTCTTCACATTTGTGACGAGATCCATTAGGTCTATTTCCTACTTTGGCTCGACATTGTCCCCTCTCTTCAAACATCTTCAACTAAACAATGGTTGTCCGAAACAACTCATAGGAATACAAAAGATAATTCAGCTGGTTTAGGGCATCATCTGCACGGGTCATATGGAAATAGCTGCAAGTGACTAATGAAAGGGTGAATTCCTGTGTCATTGATTCGTGTTACAAGGATAGTGACTAAAGAATATACTCCTTGAATTTCACTGTTTCTTCCACTGGAAGGGAAGCCCTGCAAAATTTACCAGACACGATAGATTCGCTCCTGTGGGCTAACAGAAGAAAAATAGTGATTTTTATTATTTTTGTGCTCAATGGTCTCTTTGTCCGTATGTGTGCAGGCCCAGACAACCTGGCTAATTTGAAGAAAATAGCACAGCAATACCAGCGACAGGATAATGCTGGGGCTGAGGCTGAAGATGACGATGACGATGTCCCTGAACTTGTGGAGGGTGAGAGCTTTGAAGATGCAGCAAAGCAGGAACAAAAATCTTAGTGAGATGTCTAGTATTTTTTTCGTTACCACAGAGCTCTGGCCTCGCTGGAGATGAAGGCTTCGTGGGATGGGGTTTGAGCACGTATAGAATCAAAAGGTCAGATTGTCGTGCCTTATGTTGTTTCACTCTGTCCTCAGCAGCATGACGTCAGAGCCTTTTTTATTTCAAAAGGCGGTCTTTTTATGTCCTGCTGGTTGTAAGTTTAAGCTCGTGCCTATTGTTAAGAGCTGTCGTTGTTAAGAGAGTTCATGAGTGAGTGTGCAGACAGTTTTTTAGGGTTTTTAAAGTGGACAAAGTGGTGGAAGCCCTAGACCTCAGAGAGCCCCCCCATGGCTTATGGGCAGTCCTGATGGTGCATGTGCTTTTTTTAGGGTTTTTTAGGGTTGTGACCGGATAGAAAATGGGCTGCCCTAGATAGTTTTTTTTTGGCCTTGTGGAGAGAAGCTACTGCACACCCTATAATCAAATGGATTCTTTTTTTGTCAAAACCAGAAAACCTGTGGATTTAATGTGATGATTATTGTCGATATATCAGGTTTCTCCATGAGGAGAGAACTGGTCTCTGGAGGTGATCTTTTGACGTTTCAGATAGACAGTTTGCAGAATTCTGAGGTTTGACAGGGAACCGAATGGTTGAAGTATTATAGGGTTAATTACATATGTAGAAATACTGGCAATCTGAGGTACTCCAGTATTTCTGACGTACAGAAACTGCACAACTGGGATTATTGGAAAGCCATGATCATACATTGAGATGCCAGTAATGATAAGTTATCAGTAATGACATGTTTCTTACTGAAAAGTATGCAAAAGGAGTCTGTAACTATTATGATTACTGTTTGCAATACTGGCGTTATGGTAATTTTTTTTATCGCGTATTAGGAGTGAAATATCGGGGGCCCTGTCAGTGTAAGCTGCTATTACGCGTTATTCTCCGCTTTTATCGTTTATTTTGTATGTTTACAAACAAATAACGTTCATTACTATGTTTACTGACAGTGACCGCATATCTTTGTCATATGTAATTACCCTATTAAAGTCCAGTGCGAATTTCTCAAGTTGGGGTTTGTCAGTCTGTTATTGTTTAATTAATCTAGGATTTGTTTTTTGGATGATAAGTTGCCATGTCTTCTAAGATTGCCTTGCCGACTTCTCAATTTTTAGAACATCGTGTTGTAGATTTGGAACTTAACACTACTATGCAGTTCAGAAGTCAGTTGTGGAGTGAAAAATGTGTTACTTTAAGGAGTTGTGTGTTAATGTTGTACATAGTTTGGTTGAATTGCAAGGGAGTAATGCAGTAAATACCTATCAGTGACAGTGAAAAGTTAGACACTGAAAAAGTAGTCTTTACTCTGTGAAAGACACCTTGAAGATGTCATTACACATGGGGATATACTTGAATCTGTCACCAGCCAGCCCGCTGCTCGGTGTTTGAAACTGATTGAACTGAATATACTGCAATGAAACGCGCAATCCATGGTGTGAACGGACTAAATCTTTTGAACACAGCATGTGAAGTGCGACCTTGTGTGCTTAAGAAAGTGAACAATAGGGAAGAAAAGGGGCCTGATGGATGTGTCATGAGCGTTTGGAACTATGTGCGATCTAACACACTGAAGAGAATGTAACTTCAATGGACAGTTTACGGACAGTGTATATTTCATTTGCTAAATATTAAGCCTGTAAATCCCTAAAAATGTGAAAATATACGGGGAAATGTGTTGCAGCTTGGATAGCGTAGTGTTTACATGTAAAAACACTGTCATAGGAAGCTTATTAACTCTCGGAGGATCATGTTCTTTCACTGCCTTGACGTCCCTTAGGAAAAACATTAGGGCATGTCCAGGTAGCATAAATTCATTTTTGCAGATACAAAACTTTGAAAGTACTATATGCCAGGCATTATACCAGATTCTACTACACTATCAACAATGTGCATTATTGTTGCCGGGCTCATTTGGAGGTACATAAAAGGGATAAAGCATAACCTACTAATGATTCGGTAGGAAAACTGAAAAAGCTTTCTTGATAATAACACGCCTCATTAAGAAAGACAAAAGTAATACTTTACTAAAAAACCTTGAAGGTAAACCATCCGAGTGCATAGGAACGGAAAATGAATGGCAAAAATTCGAAATTGAAAAATAGAACAGAAGTGGAAACAAATCAGAAGGAAAAACAATGCGGAAGAAACAACAAACAAGGGCAAGCCAGCAAAAGACATTGATACAAGCAACAAGCACGAAAACAACAACAAAATAGCGTACCAAAAAGAGACCTACCTAACCAAAACTAAACATTGTTAAAGAACTACTAAAAATAATCCCTTAAATTCCCCAGATTCAGGCAGAGTTTCCCATGGACTCAGATGGTTTACCATCGCGCTTTATAATAAAGTCAGCCATTTTTAAGTTTCATAACACATCCACGGATTTATAATAGCAGCAAGCAGATCGAAGGAGGATAGAAGCTTCCACTCATGTAAAGCCGCCGCCGAAGCTAAATCTTGAAGATAAATATAACCAAAGACAAGAGCGGGAAAAATCCGTATGCCGAACACAAGTACTGTGGAACTCATACAAAGCAGCTCCCATATAACCAAATATCTCAACCGCCGTCGGGAAAAAGTCACTTATAGCATCCCGGTGTGCACAATGGCACTCCCACTTCCCAGCAGAGTCACTCGCGGCCACTCCAGGTCTCCAACAATGTCGAACCGCACAAAACCCTAAACCCTCAAAAGTTCTTTTTTACATCACGACTACAACCGAGGCAAAATTCTCGAAAACGACGTCAGCAAAAAATCGACGGGCACGATTGAGCTACACAATATCGACCAATCCGACGCGAAGCAATAACGTGTGACACCTCCCGACGAACAAAACATTGTCTTTCACAAGCATTGGTCCCTAGAGTTTTCTTTCGCAGTACACCGTGTATCGCTATTAGTGTTAATGTATTTTTTTCCACTTAAAACATCTTTTCTCCGTACACACATGTCGGATTGTGGATCTGACGGTTGCGATTGAAACCTAAGATTCTCAGCTTCCGATTGGCGGTCTTAAACTGAAAATCGGACAAATGTGTACGGAGAAAAAATGTTTTAAGTGGCGAAAATTTTAATAACACTAATAGCGACACACGGTGTAGTGTCGCGAACAATGTCGGCTGTCTGAGTCATTTCTCCGCCATGGGAGCAACGAAGAAAATGGACGCCATTGATCGGAGATTCAAGATTGTTTGCCAAAAAATAAATAGAAAAACCGACATGGTCATAATTGCTCAATTCTGGATTACTTTTTTGTAATAATGAACATGAGACCGTACGTTGAGGTCATCAACTTGATAATAGGATACAAGACGAATGTCACAGCCGACTGTAGAAAAAATCAAACCAATGAGGATGATACACGTGTTTGACTATTTTCACTAGAAAAATTCAAATGTTCGACAATGTGCCTTTTTGTTGCTTTGCAAATTTTTTACAATTAGCCTGACCGAATAGTTTTCAGCTGCAAAGCAACAAGCAATACAGATTATGCTTTGTTTAATTGCTTGGAATAAATAAAATTGATATTGAGGTATTGTTACACTATCACGACACTCACTACAAAACTGAATGCCATAATGGTTTACCGAATGCTTCCAAGAGTGATCAAAGTTTCAAAAAATTTGCCTCTAGTTTTTAGTTTGTGGGTAATGATTGTCTAATACGATTTTCATGTGGGCACATATTTCAGCTACATGCGTCAATTTTTATGACGCGGAGATTTTTTGGCCCTTTCTGCTGTTATTTGTTCATACATAGTGATTTTAAACAAAGTATTCATTAAATAACAAGCAATGTCGAAACACATTTTAGTTTTACATCTCTGGTTCTTCAAAAACTAAAAGAGCACCAACGACTTTTACCTTTTTCCTTAGAACTCACACATCGCACTGAGCCGCTAACAAGCTTATTGCTTGTAGACAAATATACATATACACGCGCAACTAGTTTTCCATAATAGAACTAAGAACTAGAACTAGAACTAAAATAGAACTAAAATATAATAGTTCTTATGAACTAAAATATAACTAAAATTTTCACAGAGCACACATTTGGCACATCTTTCCCTAGTCAGGCAATTAACTGAGCTCGAGTGACGTTAAAATATCGACTTACTGTAAGAAAAATATTATGTCTTTTTGTTTCACATCCCTGATGTTTTCGGCATCGATCTACGATCTGGAAACTGCAATGTTTAAAAGAATATTAAATTGAAATGTACTGAAGTTTGAATATGTTCATGTTTACCTGCAATAAAGGTAATTAGAATATTGTATTGAAATGTACTGACATTTGTTTTTGATTCAGTTCCTTTTACCTGTAATAAAGGCATTTTCACGCATTTCACCAATTACCAAAGCCAAGGCGCATATCATGATGCAAATGTGGTCGATGCATAAATGTAATCCAATCATTACATGTCACATGTCACAAAAATGTTCAAATGATAGTTTCCACCAATCATTTTGATTAGCTTTCACATTTATAAAAACAAAGTTACAAAAATTATCACAAAGGAGCCTATTTTACAAAAGGCTAACGCTGGCTAGAATATAAGTTTCTAGCAAGCGCTATTTGAAAAAAGGAAAAAGAAAGAAAATGAAAAGGTCACACAACACTGGAATAGCACACAAAACCGAAATTGTTTCCTAAGCAAATATACAAATCAACTCTTTTTAGACATCAAATCGGATGTATAGACAAATGATGACTGCTACAAATCGAAGAGAAATCTTCATCTACAAATCCTCGTTGGACTCTTTCGCATCACCCACGGTGGCGTTCTGCATAATAAACCGAGTCTTGGGAGCAGAGCAAACTGCCAAAAAATACAATCATTACAAAAAATGTGTCAGTAACAGCCCAAGTTCCTACTGGTTGACCATTGACATTTTTTAATTAAGCTTATGACTATTGAAGTGTGATAAAGTGAGCCCGTTCAACTATTATGTTATGAATAGATTGTCAAGAGAGCTATGAAGCAAAAAAAAAAACATTGTCATGAAACTAAAAATTGCTTTACAAACCTGGGCAGTTGTAAGTGTCATCAGGCTGATCTTCGAAAGGAGCTTCAGCGTCATAAATGTAGCCACTGCAAACACAGAAAAAATAAATGTATGTTAATGAGTATGTAAAAAGTATCATATTGAGTTATGGTCTACAAACCATGTTATTCATTCAAGTCTCTTACTGAATTCTACAAAAAAACCCACAATAAAGCAATTGCTGCATACAAACATTCATCTGAAAAAGAATATTACATTACCACAGAAACATTACCGCAGAAAATTACGGAAAAATGAGAATTGCCTTACCAATCCTGGCAAATGTAGGCAATTCTTTCGTTCACAGGTGTATCTCCCTGGGGAAGACTGGCAGGAGTGGAAATAACACCAAGTGGTGCAGTTCCCTCTCCAGTAAGAGTAGAACCTGTGGATCCCTTATTGGAACCGGCGTCCATTCGGGGAGAAGCTCTAGTTGCTCTCAAATTTGTGCGAAAGCTCTGGCCAGGGACAAAGCTCACTGCAAAAACAAACAGGCAGAATACCACATTTTTGAATATGAGCTCCAGAAGTGGTATGTAAATGAATGAATAACATAGGATGTCAGGTTTTGGAATATAAACTGTGGAGTAGTGAGAGTGGTGAATAAAAAAATGAACATACAAATGAATTAACACCATAGGATGTCACATTTTTGAATGTGAACTGTGAGTAGTGAGAGCGGTATATAAATGAATGACTAACATAATTCTGTATGGATAGGATGTCACATTGTGAGTACACTAGAGTATTGAAAGTGCATGTACATGATTGAATATCACAATAGCAAAAAGCGCAAGAGCAAAAGCTCACCAAAAGAGTAACATATATTTGACTAATGGCTTCACGGCAAATGTTGTCAGATTTAAATCTGTTAGTGACAAAACCTGTCTAGGTTTTAAAATATCGCAAAGTGTAGTGTTTTTTTTTTCTAACTCCCATGCCATTTGATGTTGATCTTCCATAGGATCAACATATAAAGCACAGTTTTTCGACTGAAATGAAAGGATTAGGTTGACATATTTACTTAAAGGGTGAACATATTTCATTCAAATGAAAAAAATCATAAATTATTTAAATGATGAAGAGAATAGAAAGGGTTAGAAGCTTATAGAAGTATTACAGCTCAGGAATGGTCTGCTTTTATAAATAATGTCTTTCTATAAATTTTATATTTTTTAAACCATAAATTGAAACAAAAAGATGAAGTGTACCTTGGGAGTTTGATGAGTAACCAACTGGCGACTGCTTGACTGGAATAGAAACTGAATTAGGGCTACGGAGTCCCATAGACACAGATGAGCACATTGCTGCTGCCATGATTGCAGTTTAGTTTCAGAAAGTATTAAGAATTTGAATTAGAGAAACGGAAACTTTGAGAAATGAAGAGAAATTGAGTGAGGTGAGGAAACAAGTATTAGATTTAAACTCTGAGTTGTTTAGAAGCCTGCAGTTTCTAGCTTTATATATGATATACATTTTTCTGCAGAATCATCAACAGTGAGGGTTTAAATTCTGCAGTGACACGTGACAAACAAAGGAGAAACTTGAAAGGATTTCTCCCATTTTCAGGATGACACGTTGCAAACAGAGATGATAAGAACTCCAGTGAAAAGGAGTTTTACGAGCGTTGAAAAAATACGTGGCTTCATTAAAGAAGAAAATTAACGATTGGGATTGCTACGTGGCGAGTTGTTTAGTGGCATGCCGAGGAAGAGGGAGTGAGGCACGCGTTAGGCACAAAAAAGTTCTCGATGGAGGCCACGTGTACTGACTGCAACACGAAAATTTTGCAGGTAGAAACGTTTCCATGCTGGCGTGCAAATACGTTCTCCGGGTTCGTTCTGTCGTCCGATATTGGCCAAATCGCAAGAATCACGGTGGAAAACTGGAAACGACAAAGATCTTTATTTCTTGTGAGACATCGCGCGCCAATGTGAAAACATATTTTGACTCTCACTAAAGACATGCCTGTGCCAGTTTAATATCATGCGAAACGAACTCGAAGACATGTCAATTTTTAAGTTTCCAGATTTCTTTTTGCGTTTCCGTGACATCGTAATACGTAAGTACGGCCGTTAGTAAACGACAGGCTAATTGTGCCTACGTGGCCGGATTTTACACGGCCGCTATGAAAGTGGAAGCTCGGGCTTTGCTTGCAGTTGCTGGATTGGCTGTACCACTCGGCAGGCTTACGATCTGGAATTTTCTCGGCAACTTCTCTGACCGTAAGTAAACCGTCAATCGCTATTAGAGTGTATAACGCCAATTCGGTGCCCTTTTCTCAAAAAAAAAAACCCGAAATACAATCCATAATTCTATTTTTTCCATTATTCTAATTAGGGTTTTTTTTCAATTAGCGTTAATAATAGAAGTACACTGTGATGTAAATAGTGTGGTGTACGGAAAGGATATTTTCGTACGAAATGGTACTTTTTGAATTACAAAGGCATAAAAAGAAACTTAACATCATTGCGCACGCATGTGAATGTGCACTGGAAGAAAGAGATGCAAACTCGTCGATAAAAATCACGTTCTCATATGTTCGTCCGTCGACCGTGTGAACAGCGCGACGGCGTACGAATTGTCAGATTTTGTACGAGTACACATATTACTGTAGACATTGAAAGGGCGGGTATTTATTATTCAGGACAACCCAAAATTACAGTTAGGGATTAACTACACCGTGAATCGTTATTCGCGTAAAGGTTTCTTTAGCGTGTAGGAACAATTACCGTCATTTACGCTAATTGAGAATTTATTTTTTTTCAAAAAAAACATACATTCTATTTTTTTACGTATACTAATTTGGTTTTTTATTTTAAATTAAATACCCGCCCCAAACATGTGAACACTAATTTATGTAGTCTTCCGATTTTGTTGAAAAAGTACGTCGTCACGTAATGTATCTATTCGTATGTGTTAGATTATTGTAGAGAAATTAAGTGTCAGCGCTACGCCGTAAAGCGTACATTTTTAGTTCAGTTGTAGGATCTGTAGGTTATACAGTTTGAATGATAACGCAACGATTGTGGATAAAAAAGTTGGTTCCTTGTCCGTTGTTCCTCGATACTGTACGTTAATAAGGGTTCTATACGCTAATAATGGCGCTGTGATTTGTTTTATTAGAGTAAAGTGATGCTAATTTGTGTCTTAACTCTAAATAGGTTGTACTCCAATAAGTATCTTCGGCTTGTGACCGGTATTAGCGTTAATCTTATCATGTATTAGAGTAAACATTTATTCTAAATTGGTTCAAAAAATACAAACTTAACAACCAAATCACCACACACGTAATGTGATTGGTCGACGCGAATTACACGTGGCCAGTTTCATATCCACGCGAACATTACGGCTCCAGCAAGACGTTACACAAACCGCCTATCATTCCCGATGCCATCCCAAAATCGAATCGTACATTCAATCTACAGCAGCGTTTACCATGGCCCTTTCATGAGAATCGTCCACGTGCATACTCCCTCAACCAAAATGGCGCAATTCTTCAAACTTTCCCGCTTGCACTGTGTCATTTTAAAAATTTGGATAATTCACTTTCATGCAAAATATTAAAATTCAAATTTTGAACACCAAAAGGGTGGGGAATTGTTTCCCGCTTTTTAATCCCAAAACTTTCTTTTTACATCG
Source organism: Zygnema cylindricum (assembly GCA_037447655.1). Taxonomy (NCBI): domain Eukaryota; kingdom Viridiplantae; phylum Streptophyta; class Zygnematophyceae; order Zygnematales; family Zygnemataceae; genus Zygnema; species Zygnema cylindricum. Next base: position 12,928 of record JBBHKE010002188.1, on the reverse strand, counting down.
TATATAAAACTTGCAGGAGCTTCCGAAGTCGAGCTCAAACGTTGATGGTCAAAAATTAGGGTTTGGCTGTTTAACTTTAGGGTTTGTTTGCCGATTTCCTTTGTTTTTCGTCATGGCTGCCTTGAATGATGAACAGCCGTACATGCGTTTTGGCGTAGAGGAAGATTACGAGGATGGACAATGGATAGGAGGAGAGTTTTACGCTTCAAAACAAGTTAAGAAAAAAAATCAAACGAGAGATGAAGCTCTTTTTGGCGTATTTGCTGAGTCAGATTCAGACGAGGAAGGAGGCAGGAAAAAACGTAGAAAAGATGGAAATGGAGGTGGAAAAGCAGATTTTACTAAACCAGTTAACTTTATTTCTATTGGAAATGTGGTTCCTACAGAAGAGCTTAGTAAGAAAGAGAAAGAAGAGAGAGAAAGAGAGAGAGAAGATATGGATAATGTCGGCGCCGGAAGGTCAGGGCTGGGTAGTTTTGAGAGGGCAGGATTAGGGTTAGGGTTTGGAATGAAGGATGAAAGGGTTCAGGAGGAGGAGGAGGAGGAGGAAGATATTTTAAAGAGTGCGTACGGACAGAGGATAGTGGAGAGGGCAGAGAAGAGGAGGGATATGCAGAGGGAAAAGGAGAAAAACAAAGGAAAAGAGAAAAGTAAAGATGGAGGAGATAGCAAAAAGGCGATGAAAGGAGATATAGGTTCCTTTGAAAAGCACACAAAAGGGTTTGGATTAAAAATGTTGGAGAAAATGGGGTATAAAGGGGGTGGACTGGGAAAGAATTCGCAAGGTATTGCGGTACCGGTGGAAGCTAAATTACGACCGAAGATGATGGGAATGGGGTTTAATGACTATAAAGAGAAGGAAACTGGTTTGGGACCAGCTCCTGGTACAGAGGAAGGGGAGCCTGTTGTACAAATTGAAAATGTCGGGAAACCGAAAGAAAGTATGTGGAAAAAGAAAAAAATGGCAAAGAAGAAGGAATATAAGACCGCACAGCAACTTTTGGAGGAAAGAATGAGTGAGGGAAAAAGTGAAGTTACTCAAACAATTATTGATATGCGAGGGGCACAGGTAACTGGAAGAGGGGGGAGGAGGGAAGGGTTTCTAGATAAGGATCATTGTTCAAATGTGTGAAAACGATTGGAAACTCTATATATGGTCATTCCATACTGACATATACGCGTATTATACCATTTCTAACATATAGTATGGGGAAAATACACGAAAAACTATATGTTGTTACCCCATGCTTTACGTGTATTAAACCCCATATTAATGATATGTATGTATTATACCTCATAGTATGTAGTATGAGGTATAATACACGTCGAAAACGATTGGAAGCGCTACATGTGGTTACCCCATATTATAGGTGTGTTATACCCCACAGTAATACTTGTATTATATGGAGTACAATACACGTACTTTATGGGGTTATAGGGTTTCCAATTGTTTTTCGCACATTTGAACTATGACAAGGATGCAATTTTTTTGGATATATAGAAGATGTGATGTTTTGGATGTGAAAAGGTTCTTAAAAAATCTTTCGATTGTAAAAATTTGGCATTAGTTTCTTGTGATTTTGATCTTCTGACATGAATGTGAAAATGCTTAGTAGAATTATGTTGCATCTTCTTCCATTCTTGGAGTTTTTAACTTGCGTGTGATTTGCCATGTATATATATTTCGGGGTACAAATTACGTTAGCCGCGAACTTGTTTGTTTGGTCAGTTGTTACATGTCGATTGCCTGCCTTTTTCTCCCTCCCTCCCTCTCTCTCTCCCTCCCTCCCTCTCTCTCTCTCTCCCTCCCTCCCTCCCTCTCTCTCTCTCTCCCTCCCTCCCCTCTCTCTCTCTCTCTCTCTCCCTCTCTCCCCCCCCCTCTGTCTCTCCCTTTTCATCTCTCCCTCTTCGCTCCCTCTCCTTCTCTCTCCCTTGCACTCTGACCCTCCCTCCCTGTCTCTCTCTCCCTCCTTTCTCCCCCCCGCTCCTCCTCCCTCTCCCTCTCCTCTTGCCTCCTTGCCTCTCGTGATTTGTGCAAACTGCTACTGCTTGACTCTTACACGGCTGGTACTGTGGTGTTCTCCACACTTGGTTTTTTTTTCTGTTAATGTGATTTTGCGTATATTCTCCTTCTCACACACTCGACAATGTTGCTGTTTTGGCTTACAGGTTCGTGTTTTAACAAGTCTGGATAAGATGAATGAGGACACAGGAGCACCATTGGATGACACTCCCATGCCAGAGTTACAACACAACATCAGATTGATAGTGGACCTGGTGGAAGCTGACATTCAAATGACAGACCGTAAATTACGGAACGAACGAGATTCACTTGTACTTATACAAAAAGAACGAGATCGGGCTAAGGAAGAAGCAGCTTTGCAGAAGAAACAGTTGGACACATTGGAGGCTATTGTAGGAGCTTTGGACAATATTCAAGCGAATGTGAATGCTCATGGAGCAACTCTTGACATGTTAGGAGAGGCTTTTCAGTCGCTACGAGAGTGCTTTAAGGACGAATACAAGCTGTATAATTTGTCTGCTTTAGCTCTTTCGTATGCGATCCCTTTAATGTCGACTCATTTAGGAGACTGGAATCCTCTCATTGCCCCTAAGCATGGATTAGAAGCTATGGCTACGTGGAAAGCCTTATTAGCTCGTGAAGGACAGCCTTTGGATTATTCTCTCTTCCCCGATGTGGAAATGGAAACGTCACAAGATCCGTACACTCAACTTGTGAGAGAAGTTGTGGTCCCTAAAGTCAGAGCTGTAGTCACAAACTCTTGGGAACCTAGGAATCCAGAGTCTCTATTAGTTTTTTTGGAGGCTTGGGAGGGTTTGTTACCACCGTCTGTTTTGCAGTATTTGTTAGAGCATTTGGTTTTGCCAAAACTGTCTTCAGCAGTAGATATATGGGATCCGCTAAAAGAATCAATTCCTATTCATGCTTGGGTACATCCATGGCTACCGCTTCTTGGTGTTCGTCTTGAGCCTCTCTATCAACCTATTCGATACAAACTTGGGAAAGTTTTGGGTGGTTTTGTTGTTGGAGATCCCACTGTATTAGCTATGCTTGCCCCATGGCAAAGAGTTTTCGATCCTGCGAGTTGGGAAAACCTTTTAGTTCGGTTTATCGTTCCTAAATTAGCGGAAGCATTACGGAGTTTTGTAGTCGATCCTCGAAACCAAGATCTTGATATATGGAACGCAGTAATGGTTTGGGCCGGTTCAGTTCCTATACATCATATGGTAACTCTTTTGGATGTCGGGTTTTTCCCTCAATGGCATGACCGTCTCTACCACTGGCTTTGTGCAAACCCTAATTTTGAAGAAGTTACGAGATGGTATTTGGGATGGAAAGCCTTATTGCCACAAGAACTTCTTTCCCATGAAAGAATCAGGTATCAACTCACATTAGGTTTACAAAGAATGAATCAAGCGGTCGAAGAAACGCCATTGGTCCAACCGGGAGCTCGGGAAAACGTAGCTTATTTGAGAGTCACGGAGCAACAGTCTTTCGAAACTCCACAATCACAACATTTTGGAGTCAGTCAGGAGGGAGGACCTCCTCCTCCTCCTCCTCCTCCTGGTCTTTCTCAACAACCGAGGAACGGTTCTTTTGTGGGAAGAGGTCAAGGTTTAGGAGGATCAGAAAATGGGGCTTATTATCAAACTATGGAGGTGGATTTGACTTTGAAGGAGGCTGTGGAGGAATTTGCTCAACAACATAATGTCCAGTTTTTGCCGAAACCTGGGAGAATATATGAAGGTCTTCAAATTTTTGCATTTGGAGCAGTTAGTATGTGTATTGATAATGCGAAGCAAATTCTTTTGGCTCAAAAAGAAGGCAAATGGGTTCCTGTTTCTCTAGAGCAATTATTAGAGATGCATAGAAGTCGTGGAGGACGATGGGGCTGAGAAGGGAATAGGAGGAGAGGGAGGAAGGAGAAGGAGGAAAGAGAAGGAGGAAGGAGGAGGAGGAAGGAGGAGGAGGAAGGAGAAGGAGGAAGGAGAAGGAGGAAGGAGAAAGGAGAAGGAGGAAGGATAAAGGAGGAAGATTTTGATATCCAAAACTCCCGAAAAACTCCGCTTTTGTTGTGAGTTTATTCATTTGAAAAAATTGAGGTTATGGAGAATCAAACAAAGGAACAAAAAAACCCTAAAATAATCGAGCAAAAAACAGGCGGTGGGATATGGTTGAGATTCAAGATGGAAGGGGCGTATATGTTCGCAAAAACGTTTTTTTTTTTTTTTTTTTGAGTGGCGTTGATTGAAATTGCAAGTGAGGTATGTGATGCTGGAGATTTGACCATTTTGGGAATAAGTATATTTTGGTTTCAGGAATTTAGGTGATTCGGTTTAGTTTCTAGTTTCGTTATTTTCGCCGGTTTTGTGTTTCTGGTTTGTATGATGTTTTTTCTTTTTTTGTTTGGAGACGGGGAAAAAGTTTGTATTATATGATCAACAACTTAAAGATTAAGTGTCGGTTAATAATACCTTTATATACTCAGGAATAGAATGTAGCCAGATTTCTTTGCAAAGACAATTAGGAATTCAGTTCACTTTGTGTAATCTATTTATTGTATTTGAACCCTTGTAGAAAGTTTTTCCAGTCTTCTTCGCTCTAAATAAAGGATTAACTTTTTGCTTGTCTTTTGCGCAGATCTGAACCCTCGTTTTTCACATTTTCATTTATCGGTCGTAAAGAAATATTTTGCCGTTTTGATATTTCGACATTTTGATATTTTGATATTTTGACATTTGACATTTTGACATTTTACGACATTCAGTCAGTATTTAGGACTGGCATAACAGGGTTAATAGGAGAAAGCGAGATGGAGAGAAAGAGTGGAGGAGGGAGGGAAGGAGAGAGTAGGAATAATGAATGTTATTAGTAGTTTTGTTTGGAGGGACATGGAATTGAATAGCTGAAATGACGAGGTTGTGAATAGTTGTATAACGGTAAAAAACCCTAATGAACTCTAAAGGTTTGAAAGAGTGTATATGCATTTGAGGGACTTATTGTTAATAAGGAACGGTGACGTAGGTTTTTGTTTTTGCGGAACTTTGTGAAAAGAAAAGGCACATAATTTTGTTTACATGTCTATAGACTGTGAATCTATGCCGGTCTTTATTGGATAAGATTTGAGTCATTTTGCCTCTTTACCGTGTGTATGAATGTTAATAATGGATACTCTGAGAAACGCGACAATGTGAATGGCTAATGGTGTTAAGCAGGAATCAGTAAATGTGATAAACCGCCCATTGTTATCAGTGTTAAATTTTTTTTTTGCCACATAAAACATAATTTCTTCGTGCACACCATTCAGTTTGTCAATTCCGAATGCTATTGGAAGGTAAGATTCTCACCTCCCTATTGGTGGTCTCCGATTGACAATCCGACAAGTGTGCACGGGGAAAAGATGTCTCAAGTGGCGAAAAAAACATCAACTGTAATAACGATGAGCGGTGTAGTTAAATTAACGATTCAAACGATTCAGTGAGACGTACATTTGAATCGGTTTTTGTAATTTCATATTGTGAAGTTCGAAAAGTTCAGGAAATCATTTGTTCAATTATTTCTCATCTAATCGACATACAATGATTTCCAACTCCCTGGTAGTTCGAAACTAATAGGATCTCATAAGGTCTGTAAAGATATTGTCGATGGAGTCATTCCGGTCTCTTTGGTAAAATGTTTCGACTAGGTTGGTCGTTAATATTTTTCCATGTTCTCAAAATTAAAAGAGACGCACCAGTTTTTTTTTTCTTTTTATTACGCCAAATCCTGGATGCGATAGAGTTGTAATGTAGACCTCTTAATTCCATTTTTCTATTTTTGCTTTCGCGTGATTAGGTTTCCTATATTGACAGTATTCATGTTGATTATAATTATGAAGTTAGACACATAGAGTAGATTTTAACATTGCTAAAATAAATAATCAATATTATTATAATTATTTTTATTGGTTCAGTAGTCCGTAAGGCAATTGTCGCGATGAATTAATGATAAATCGCCAAAAATTATTGGGCTGATAATTGTCCCCATAACTCCAAACTGTGGTACGGAAAGGATTGTGAAAAAAAAATCAGAATCCCCGATCTCTTGCGATTTCTTCTGTACTTTATTTCCGCCCTGCAGTTCCGTACTGTGGTACATACCCTCCCCTCCCCCCCCCCCCTTCCTCCCCTCCCCAACAAATATATAGTGATCAATATTTTAATGGTCCCTGGAGCGATATATCAAATCCCCTCACCGTTAATTAACCGATAATATTTCGGTTCATCGGATTTATCGCAATTTATAGGAAATATTCCGACACACCACACTAAAATTTTGTGACAAACCTTCGAAACAAAAAAGGTTTTTCAAAATGGGATAAGATTTGACAGAAAAAAAACGTCTAATCAGGATCGCATTACAGAAAATGTTAAAAGTAACCGTAAAGAAAACACCAAACTCACCACTCTCTCGTACTTCATTAAAATAGGACTGTTTTAAAGATGATTTTACTATTTCTGGTTCAAATAACATGGACAATTTTGAACTGCAAACAAAATTAGCGTTAATACAAAAAACAAGTAGAATTAATAACGCTATTTGGGTTCAGAGGGCAAGAAAACAGGTACATGATAGTGTTACTAACACTATTTGCAACTGACACTGTATACCGCTCGTTTCTATTAAAGTTCACTCTTTAATAGAAACATCTACACTAAATTATGTTTAGCCTCGTGGCTGATTCTGATCCACTTAGCAGACTAATAATAAACCCTAAAAAAATATAAAATCAACACTAATTTTTGTCCTAAATTAAGATAGGTCGAACTAGAGTGATTTTCTCTAAAAGCGACGGGCAGTGTACAGGACGATAGGGTATCCGTACGGATACAAGTACAACCGCAAATCGTTATTATTGTAAATGTTTTTTCGTCACTTTCTACATCCTCTCTCCCTTGCATACTCTCCGGATTGTTCATCCGACGGTTTTGACCGAAAGTCAATATTCTCATCTTCCGATTGGCGGTCTCCAATGGAAGATTGGACACGTGTGTACGGAGAAAAGATGATTTAAAAAATTCCACTTTAAACGAAGTATTTTGACCGTCAAAGACAGAGGTCGAGTGAGAGGGAGAGTGAGAGAGGGAGAGTGAGAGAGGGATAGGGCGAGAGAGAGGGAGAGAGAGAGGGAGAGAGAAAAGAGGGAGTGGATGAGAGGGAGAGAGAGAAACCGACTGGAATTATTTTCACATTAGCATTTCTTCGTATGCTAGGACATGAGGAAATTGTAAATAAGATCGTTGCTTGTTTATCATTTTATACAAAATTACAGCAGTATCCTTTTGGGACAATGACATTTGTTTCCGCTAGTCCTTTTCGCAAAGACCGCGTATTTTCTCTCATTCGGTAAATACAAAATATACAAATAATCTGAAATTTTATGAAATGTTCCTTGAGGTTACTTACCGAGGTATATCATAATCTGAAATGTTTTTTAACGCCGCATTTTCCGCATAAATTAACGGGAGAAATGGTGTTTTGGTCCCAGCTGGCACTGTCCCATTGGTCGATCCAAGACTCTGGCCAAAAGAAGACAGAAATATTGTTAATGATTTAAAGGGTTTTTGGGGTTTTCGAAAGAGCTTTTATTCAATATAAGTTAAGAAGCTTTATGATTTAAGAGGTTTTGAAGCATATGTATTTTTCGACAATTTCATTTCCAGCATTTCGGGCCGATAATACAACGATAGAGTTCAAGGATTTGAGTTTAAGGCTCTGGGTTATAAAAATTTCCTCAAAGACTGACATGACAAGCGAGGCGTGATGTGACATGTGCACCCTTTCTTGATTTTTCTGAAGTAATTTCTGAGCAAAATGAGTGTTTTTAAGTGTTCACGTATCAAATTTTCCTATTCTACAAAGATATCTTACAGATCAGATGTCAACATGAATGTATATTTTTCAACTGATAACGTCTTAAGATATAGTATGGTAAATTCCCTCTCTACCCCTCTCTCTCTTCCTCTCTTTGCTCACACTCTTCTCTCCCTCTCTCCCTCCCTGTCTATCTCTCGCTCTCCCTCCTTCCTCCCTGTCTCCCCCTCTTTTTTTCTTTCGTGCTTCCTCCGGCTCTACTTCTACTAACTCCTTATCTCTTTCACTCTCTCCCTCTCTGACACCCTCACTCCCCACCCTCTCTTGCCCTTCTCTGCCCCCTCTCTCTCCCCCTTTTTGCCATCATCTCTCCCATTCGTCCCCTCTCCCTTCTCCTCTCTCTCCTCCTCTTCTCGCTCTCTCGCTCTCCCACTCTTTCCTTCCCTCCCTCCTATATGTATGCACGTGTATGTGGATATACAGATATATATTCTGCGATCTGCGGGTGATGTAAATTAATTAGAGAATGAGAGGTGTAAAAAGATTTGACTTTTTTTCGGTTATTATTTGCCTCAAAAGTTTTCATGGATCAGCTCACAGAATCGGACAAATCACTTTTTAAAAGACGAATTAGATTTCCCGAGTTTCATGATCAACTATCACAACAAAACTTGTTTTCTAATTCTTACCTGAGTGTCATCGTGTAACAAAGTTAAGAACCAAACATATTTTCAGATTCCAGCTCTTCAACTAATTTTGTAAGATAAAGTAACTTTATTTGCGGAAAAAGCGATGGTGATACCATCAAAGTACGGAACATGGTAGTTACTAAACCCAGCTAATTGCTATCAAAGGAAAAAGCTGTAAGATAGTTTTTCTTGAAGTATACCTCCTTTGGAACAGAGCCTTTCAGCTTGGATAATGAACAGAACAAAAAAATGCGTAAAGTACCAGTCAGGTGTAATTCATCGATTTATTGCAAACCCATCTAAATACAATTGGTTTGCTTCGACTTAAAAAAAATTTAGCCAAATCAACCACACTGGACCAAACTGAGGATTAATAGATGAGGAAAAAAATAGCATTATCAACACAGTTAAATATCCGCACAAGTTGACATAATCGTATGTTCAGTCTTAGCAAGACCTCCATCAGTTCTAAGTAGAATGCTGGCCGTGTTACACCCAGAGTATAGCAGCGACAATTGTTTGTACAGTTCGATGGTTGACTTCCTATCATCCAGAAAATGTAAGAGTGCTTATTTGAATTTACTGGTGCATTCTGGTCCGGACGTGTAGTTTGATAAATGTACAAGGCGCACATCAATTATGTTAATTGATACAGGTTACAGTTACAGGTTTTTTAAAATTGCTAATTTATAAAAATGGCACTGGAAAATCCTGTTTCTCTCATCCTCTTCTGACAAATAGCATTAAAAACAGTATATTTTCCTAGATAAAAACTCTTAAGAAGCATTAATACCATATCAAACTAATAATAATGTATACCAGTAGTAAAAAACTTACACTAACTTGTTTGCAACAAAAACAAGGGCACTCCCGAGAAAGCATTGGATTTTTCGCACTCAATCATACGCGGTTGAATTCAATTGTCATGAAATGAACGAAAACACTGGGAACCTGACAAAAAAATTTCTTAAGATTTCACAAAAGCTCCAACGATCCCGAATAAGTGGCAACTCCGCCTCACATCATGTCTTGTGGTACACATTTCCTATTTTGACTACTTTGGTCACCTAAACCGTAGGCAGAGTTACCATTCACTCTACAATTGAGGTACAAAACTCCAAGTTCCTTATATCAAAGCATTTATCAATACATCCCCTCACCGAGTACTGTAACCTGTAGCTTCTTTCCCATTCCTCACCAAGTACTATAGCCTGTAGCCTACTCTAGCCTACTGAGACAAGTTCCCATTCTGACTCAACAGAAGCCATCAATACAGAACACTAAGTTAAACAGGTTAAGTAAAGAGTGAACTTCTCATATGTTAATATACAACAATAATGAGTTTTTTCTTGCCGAAAAGAACAAAACGACTGTGACAAACGTGCATTCAAGTTTTTTTGATTTTCCATAGCGTTTCACAGGTTTACAATAGTTAAATCAAAAATAAAGAAACATAGACAATCAACCTGGTGCACACAGCAAAATCGAGAAAGAGCGGAAAACCGTGCATTTCTGATGTGAAGCAATCCTAAGAAACAACTACACAAAGACATTTGCTATAGAACTGGCACAAACAAGTAAAAAACGCAGACTGAATGATAGGTAACAAAGACATCGCCATTAAACTTCACTACTACAAAATTATACAAGGGAGAAATTGTTGATTCTGAGGGACAGCAATGCAAAACCAGAAATTCAGTCCTAACGAGTCCTAGAGATCTTCACGCAGTTGGAGACAATTAAAACACAAATGTAGTAAACAAACATCCGAACTCCACGAGTACAAAAGAAATAACAAGAAAAAAAACCGAATTTTCTTAAACAGGGGTAACACGAATCTAAACAAATTTACAACTTCCTCCTACGGGCTTATGAACACTTTTGCATACATAAAGCACAAGCGGGCAAGCCAGCTTTGGTTGCCCGCATTTTCAAACCTAAAATAAAAAATCAGCTTAACCATGGCAGACGGAGGCTTGTGGCTGGGACACGCAGATGGAGGCATACTTCTTCAATGCCTCCTTGCGGCCCTTCTTCTCAATAGGAATCTCAGCAGGGGGACCAATGGCCATTGCAGGGCTGGCAAAGGCAGCCAATACAAGTGCAGCAGCCCCGGCAGCGAGCACACGTCTCGAAGGAGCTTCCTCAGACTTAGCAGAGCAAGAAATAGGAGAAACAGACTGCAAATGGATCACCGGATAAACCAGAAATAAATCACTGGAAAATGTATGGCAAGAAATAGCAGAAGACAGGGCCGCTAGGGAACACCAGAATGTGAGGTCACATTAAAATGAAACAGGCAGTACGAGAGACACTCTAAATGAATCACCGAACAAAACTGGCATGCCAAATCACATGGAAAAACAGAGCAACAGACTGCAGCTGAATCATCAAATGGCACTAGTTGTACCAAAGTACAATGCAGAGCAAGAAATAGCAGAAGAAATCAAGGTTCACCAAACAAACCAGAATGTCCTGTCAAGCGAGATACGAGAAACAGACTAAACAGATTACCGAACAAAACCAGAATACGAAATCACATCAAAAATGTGTCACAAATGACAACTGAGGAGCTTGTTGGCAATCACATCCAAGAAGATGCTGTGTAATCTTGACACTGCAAAATTATGATATCATGGAGGACGAAGCGACCTTTGCCGGTGAACTTCGATTGCTACAATGGAACATATCGAAGATTACATGTCAGTGCATAACCTTCACAATGCTTCCATGGATAATCCAGGATTAATAGCCCGGCTAAAATAGTAAAAAATACATCACATTATTAGAGACTATGATCAAGAAGAGGCTTACCACAACCGTTGCCTTTGAAGAAGCGGCACCAAGAGACACACATGAGCTCTTGAAAGTCTGCATAGTGAAAAATGATACAGATATCAGAAAAAAAGACCACACTTCAGCAAAAAACATAGAAAACTATTTCCGGAGATATTAGATCCATGATTACAATGAAATATGGTAATTCAGAGCAATGGCAGCATCTGGTAGCAGCTGAACACGAGTTACGATACCAAATACACACCGATACAAGATCAAAAAGAATAAGAGAGATGGATAATTAGGAACCTACCGAGCTCACGGAAGCAAGCTGGGCAACGCTGGCACAGGAGACGGAGGCCATGGCTTGTAGATGGTGCTTACAAAAAAAAAAAATGCTGAGGCTGTAAGAAGGGATTGAATAATACACCAGCAGTTGTGTCGTCACCTCTTTTAAATATTCCTGGCAACGGTTCGGCAATCCCGAGCTCGATTTCGGAACCTGTTTAGAAATTCTGGCGTTCATACATGTGAACAACGAATAGTAGTTCCTGGGCGTGTCCGCACTACACAGTGAATCGCTATTAGCGTCAATGTTCTTTTCGCCACTATTTTCTCTGTGCACATTCGCCGGGTTATGGATCCGACGGCTGCGATGGTTCAATGAGGATTTTACATCAAATGTGTGCACGGGAAAAAAACATTTAAAAGTGGCGAAAAAACATTGACGCTAATAGCGATTCACGGTGTGGTTATTTCCGTACCAGAAAAACTTCCAATCAGAAGGAGAGACTACGTGGTCGGCGCTCAGCGGGATATTCTTTCCTAAGAAAGATCCTGTACCGGGCCAGGAACAAAAGGAAGAAAATTCAATTGAAATGGATACATTCTAGAACGGTATAGCTATGGATGATGTGATTTGATGACTTTTGGACACATTTTCACACGAGCGATGAGCACGTAAAGCCATAAATCCCCTTGAAAACAGGAGGTACATATTATCCGTACGAAAACCGCTCTCGAAGTCTACAGTAGAGTCTAGAAAACTCCGGATAGAGGCGTTCTGCTCATCGGAGGAACAGCCACGGGGTTACACATAATGCGCCCGAAAAAGTCCAAAATTTCTAATTTCTAGGGATAAGCCGATAAGGTCTTTTACAAGAAAACGACAGCAAGTCGACTTAAGAAATTTACAGTCGCCACGTGTACTTGCTGACATGCTGGTGCTGGTACTTTTCTTTGAAAAGAAGATCGTGAAAGACGATTTTTTTTTGGAACCAACGGGGAGCCACATGTGATTTTTGTGACGTTCAAAAAATCTGTCGCTTAGTGAGCCAATCGTGAAGAGAAACAAAGACGGATTTATGTTCAGAATAACAATGGGGAATTGCTAATCGCAGAGACGATTTTTGCTGCGCGCAGGTAGTGTCAGAAATTGTACCGTTGAAGTACAGTTTCGTACAAGCTACGTACCTTCGAGGTAAGATTTGACGGTCAATCCATCGAACAACTTTGACTGGCGGAATATTGTAACGGCGGTTAAAAAATTGTCGCGCTTGCGAACGTTGACCGTCATAAAAATAAA